>OY757948.1:0-16635 GCA_963585895.1 Sepioteuthis lessoniana | reverse complement strand
TAAAAAACAAATAATATAACTACAAAAATAATTACATAACAATTAAATATTAATATTAATCAATATTCCAATCTTAAAAACATGAACTTATTTATACTAAAAATTCCTTGACCCCCTAAAACTTCAAATCATCCCATATCTACTACTTTTAAACTATTATTACTTAAAGACTTAAATCCTTTTAATCTAGGAAAACAAATAAATCTAGACAAAAATCATATACTCCTATTTAAGTAATTTATATATCCATAATTAAATTTTACTCCCTCTTTATCCCAAAACCCAAAAGAAAACATAATACTTATAATAATTAACAATGGTACTATCAATTTTATTCCAGAAAATAAAAAGAAACTTACATTAAATAACCTAAATAACTCTTGAAATAAATAACCACCAAATAAAGCCCCTAGTACTAACATTGATATAGGAAAAAACATCTTTATATCATTGTCACTAATATTTCTATAAGGTTCAGATCTCTGGTTATCCCAAATAATAAAAAAAGAAAAACGTATAGAATATAATACTGTTAAACACACCCCAAAAGCTCCTAACAAAAATATTACTATGTTTATATTGCCAACAATTAATGACTCAATAATTAAATCCTTTGAGTAAAACCCAGCCAAAAAAGGTAACCCACATAACGCTATATTTGAAATATTTAAAAACATCCTGGTTACTGGTAATAAATTAGAAACATTATTAATTTGACGCATATCTTGTTTACCTCTATAAGAGTGAATAATATTACCCCCACATATAAATAGTAAAGCCTTAAATATAGCATGCGTATACAGATGAAAAAGAGCTAATATAGGTATACCTAACCCTAAAGATATTATTATTACCCCTAATTGACTTAACGTTGATAAAGCAATAATTTTCTTCATATCGTATTCATATAATGCACAAATTCCTGACATAATGGTAGTTATGATCGAAATATAAATTATAAACCTATTAAATCAATTAAAAGAATTTAAATAACTAAAAAATCGAATAAATAAAAATACACCCGCAGTCACTAAAGTAGAAGAATGCACCAACGCTGACACAGGAGTAGGGGCTGCTATTGCAGCTGGCAATCATCTACTAAAAGGAATCTGAGCCCTCTTAGTTATACCTGCCACTATAACAAATAAATTCATTCACATAAAACCATTAAACTCTCAAATGCAAAGAATGTTCCAGTGACCTAATACAATTATAGCTGCTACAGCCCTCAAAATAAAACAGTCTCCTACCCGATTTATTAAAACAGTTAACATTCCAGCAGCCAACGATTTCCTATTTTGGTAATAGATTACCAAACAAAATGACACTAAACCTAACCCATCCCACCCTAACAAAAGTGAAATTAACCTAGGAATAAAAATTAAAAAATTTATAGATAATACAAATAATATAACAGTCAATACAAAACGATGTAAATTAACATCACCTTTTATATAAGACATAGTAAAAACTATAACACATCCAGAAATAAAACAAACTAAGCACCTAAACCTGCATCTCATCCAATCAATTACTAAATCAAATCTCACTTCTCTCCTTATACAACTCAAAACTTCTCATGTAAATAAGATACAAACATTATTTAATGACAGATAAATCAATATCACAATCATTACAGTGCACCAACTAAATATAATAATACTAAAACATAACTCAATTCCTAATAACTTAAACATAATAAAGTACCTTCCTTAACCTCATGTTACCGCCTACTTAGCCTACTCTATAAAACAAAAAAATTTTATTTAAATACCCAATATTTAAAATAAAAAATAATATAGGATAAAAATGAAGTACTAATAATAAATATTCTCTACAACAATTTGCAATCCATCTATTTCTAAATCTTATAATTCTCCCATGTTGTGTTCTCACAAACATAACCAAATTATATAAACCCCCTACAAATACTATAATAATAATAGTAATAATAAACCATCTACTATATATGTATATACAACAAAACAATATAACCTCCCTTACCAAATTAATAAAAGGGGGTGCTCCTATATTCCCAATACAAAATAAGAACCATCATAGACATACCACTGGCCTTACATTTACCATACCCCCACAAAGATACAACCTACGACTTTTAAGTTTCTCATACATTAAATTAGCTAGACAAAATAACCCAGAAGAACAAAAACCGTGTGAAATTATCATCAACATTCCTCCTTCTCACCCTCACATAAACTTAGTTAAACATCCACCTAACATTAATCCTATATGCCCTACAGATGAATATGCAATTAAAGACTTAATATCACTCTGCCCTACACAAATACCAGCAGTTACAACACCCCCTCAAATAGACAAAACAATGAATACCCTACTCAACAATAAATTATTTAAAAAGTAAGTATATAATATTCGCAATACTCCATATCCCCCTAATTTAAGTAATACCCCTGCTAAAATTATTGACCCAGCAATAGGAGCCTCTACATGGGCTTTTGGTAATCACAAATGAACCGAAAATATAGGCAATTTTACCAGAAATGCCCCCATAACCCCTAAAAACCATAAAACATTTGCTTTATACATCAAACCAATATTTCTTAAATAGCTAACCAATAACATATTATAACTACCAATTACCCTTCTAATTAAAACCAATGCTACTAATAAAGGTAATGACGCCCTAATCGTATATAGTATTATATAAACACCAGCCTGAAGCCGCTCAGGCTGATACCCTCACCCAATAATTAGTATTAATGTAGGAATTAATGAAATTTCAAAAAAAATATAAAAATATATAATATGAGCCCTCAAAAAGTATAATAAAACCACCAATCTTAAAATCACAACAGTATATGAGAACGTCAACCTTTTGTTTTTTATAAACTTAACCGAATACATACTAGCCAAGAATATCAAACCTCTAATTCACAGACTTAACACTACTAATACCCCTCTTATACTATCACAATACAGTACTTCACATATACTAACCCCCCATCTTTCTACACTTAAAAATTTTAAACATATAAAACACATAATCATTATTCACCAGAACCGAATTTCTCATGATATTACCCTAAAGGTAAATAATAATCCACCTATTCTCACTAATAAACCTATAATTTATATAATCTTAAAGAACTTACGTAATCATTTCCATGAACACGAATTAATCTCACTAATAAAGATAACCCCAATCTAGCCTCACATACGCCAAAAACAACCACAACTATTATAATTCTATAATCATTCCTATATAGACCCCATGTTAATAAAAAAGAAAAAATGATACCCAATATCATAATTTCAAACCTTAATAAAATATTCAAAATATGCTTTCATTGAAAAAGTAGCACAAATACACCTCTCATATAAATAAAAATAGCCAATAGTAATTCTCCTCTTATAATCATACCTGTCACTATAGTTTAAATTAAAACATCGGTCTTGTAAACCGAAATTAGATTATGTTTCTTCGTGATATTAAGAAGAGTAACTACTCCCTAATAGAATCTTAAATTCTATGCACTGATCTGCCACCTTAATTAAATATTTTATTTAGACTTACTAAACCTTTTGTTTGGAAAACAAACATACTTTATATACTAATAAAATTTTTATACATCATCCTTATATTATTTCTCTATTTTCACTATTATATATAAACATGTATATTATATAAGTGTAATTATCCTTATAACCAACTAAAAGTAATTCAAAAACACTGCGCCGGAAAGAACGGATTATATTGATGTTATAAATTATAAGGTTATCCTTCTGTGTTTCTCGCTTTTCCAACTAGTAAAACCTTTAATGTATATCCAGCATTATTATTGTAAACATTGTTTAGCTTTCCTTGGTCCTTTCGTACTAAAAGAAGCGATCAAAATCTTTAAAAGATAGAAACCAACCTGGCTCACGCCGGTCTGAACTCAGATCATGTAAAGTTTTAAAAATCGAACAGATTTACCCACTGAAGCTTCTGCACCTCAAGGTTACTTTAATCCAACATCGAGGTCGCAATCTTATTTTTCAATATGAACTCTCTAAATAAATTACGCTGTTATCCCTATGGTAACTATATTATAAGCAATATTAAATTTGGTTACTTTATTTAACAATCTTTACTCTAAGGAAGTTACTTATATTATTCCTTAGTCACCCCAACTAAAGTTTATAAATAACTATATAAATTAATAATATAGTTATATAAAAACTACAAGCTCAATAGGGTCTTCTCGTCCCTTTAAAAAATTCAAGCTTTTTCACTATGAAAATTAATTTCTAAAAAATAAAATAGAGACAGATAAACCTTCGTCAAACCATTCATTCTAGCCTCAAATTATAAGGCAAATTATTATGCTACCTTAGTACAGTTAAAATACCGCAGCTGTTAAAAATTTTCACCGAGCAGGCCCGACTCCTTATCTATCTTTTACAAGGAGACATGTTTTTGATAAACAGGCGAGATTACTATTTGCCGAATTCCTTTATTTTATTTCATTATTTCATTACAATATAAATCATTACAATTTTAATTATATAAATTTAACAAATTATTTAATACTCATATTAACATTATATTTAACTACTTAAATTAACAGTTATTTATTGGCTTTCTACTGAATATTAATTTATACATTATCTAACCTCTTAAAGAAAAACACATTAACCCTACTTTTAATTTAATAAATAATAACAAAATTCTATAAATTTATATAAAGCTTATCCCCTATATAATAAACTAGCATTAAAATATACCCATATTATACTAATACTATAGCACTTAAATACCTTTACCAATAAACTAGCTATCCTAAAAAACGACTAACATTTCATTACCATTTATTAATCACCATATAACTTTACAACGTTAACATGTTCTTAATAAATAAATCTTTTTAATTCGAGATAATTACATAAATAATAAATATATCATCAACCCATTATGCAAAAGGTACAAAATTTAACTTTTACTAATAACTAAATTATTTTTCCTTTACAGTACTTTACCCACAATATTTCTATACTTCTAATACTAATCAACAAACAATTTATATTAAATTACAAGCCTATATTATTAAACCACTTTATCTTTCAAGATTGATTTATACAAACCATTTTCTCAATGTAAGTGAGACACATTATTTATGTTAAATCTTGCATATCCGCCCAGGAACAGCTTCCACTACCCCTACTATGTTACGACTTATCTTATCTTCCAACAAGAGCGACGGGCGATATGTACGCGTCACAAAACCTAATTCACAAAGACTCACTATTTAAATACCTTGTTACTACCAAGTCCAACTTCATAAATCAATTACATAATTTAATTAGTTTAAATATTATAAATCGTAGCTCACTTTATAAACCTTTTTCATAAGCTGCATTTTGACTTGACATCATAATCTAATCATTATGAAGTTTTTTCTAATCTTTTTACAAAATAAACTGACGACAGCAATACACAAACTGTTTATCTAAAAAAAGTAAGTATAAATTGAGGATTATCAAATTAATAAGCAAGCTCCCCTGGAAGGATATATAACACCGCCAAGCCTTTTAAGTTTCAAGTATAGATAATTTATATTCTATTCACTCTTACTCCTCAAGTAAATAAATTTTTAAAATAAAGAATAGTAGGGTCTCTAATCCTAGTTTTTCTTCTTATTTTCAAAGATTCTAACTATTAGGATCATATAATCAATTATAACAATTAAATTTTACTTACAATTATTATCCTTATTGATCCTAACCTTAATATTATTACTTTATTTTATACTACACCTATATAAATTTAAAGTATTGGTATAACCGCAGATGCTGGCACCAATTTACCCACTTCTAATTTACATTAACTATATCAAACTCTCATTCATTGTATAATAATAAATACTGCGTAATCTATCTCTTAAATCTTAACAAAATGCTAACTTAATACAATTACTTGCTCTAATTTTAAACTAAAGAAAGTACATTGATTTAGATAAATCGACTACTTAAAAATCTAGCATGTATAAATCTAATAAAAACTTATATTGTAACCAAAGCCAAATTAAAAACGAAAGTATAAACATAATCTATCACCAGCTCATCTATATATGTATAATCGTTTTTCAAGATTTAAACATATTATTTATTAAAGACCTTGAAAGTCTTCAGTTTTTTTAACTTAAAATCTTTCTCTCATACACATCTTTTTCATTATGCATGTATATAATAAGCATCATCAAATTTACGCAAGTCTATTAGACATATCTCGAAGACTCCCATTTTTATATTCCCCTAACTCTATTGCGCCGTGTATATAATTCACTCTAAACATTTATCTAGCATATGATTTGAGATCTACGCGGAATGAGAACCACTATTATTTACTCTCCTCACCTAACAACACCCATGCCAATCACTCTCTTTTTCTAACAAAATAACTCTAATCTTAATAACCCAATTTATAATGACATTCCTACCCATACCATTAAATCATTATAAAGAAATTTATCGGTATTTATATAGAAATATTATATAATAATACATACAACATCTCATTTTCCTATTATTCATTACCTTTCCAGAAAAAAAAACAGCCCTCCAGGGGGGGGGGTACTTTTACACTGTTATCAAAAATTTTGGCCTTAAATCATTTAATATTTAAATAATCCAAAAAAATCCCATTTTTAAACTTTTCTTTATAATAGCATAAAACTACTATTATATTATAGGTATTATACTTTATTAAAGAAGATATGATTTGCAATCATACAGAAAGGGTTACCTTTAATACCATATTTGAGAAATTAGTTAATTAATAACATAAAATTGTCAATTTTAAATTACTATATTTCTAGTATTTCTCGCATGCCACAACTATCTCCTATCAACTGATTATTTTTATTTACTATATTTTGGTCAATTCTTATTATTAATACATCTATTATATGATGAAATAATACAAACTTATATTCTATTAACAAATCTTTAAAAACAAATATAAATGTATCTTACAAATGATAAAATGATAGTAGACATCTTCTCTTCCTTTGATGATCATAACTCAACTTTATTTTCAATACACATAATAACATGGATTATTTCCTTGTGATCCTTGTTCTTTATTAATTCTTCATTCTGAATTAACCCTTCAAACTTATCTAACCTAATGAATATACCCAAACAAGCTATTAATATTCAAACCACTCGTTCTTTTAGAATAAATTTAGGAGGTTTTAGGTTAATTGTTTCCGCCTTATTTATTACTATTATTAATTTCAACATATTGGGGTTAATACCTTATGTTTTTAGAACTACAAGACACTTAGCTATAACATTCTCCTTGTCTCTCCCACTTTGATTTTCACTTATTATCTCATCCTACTCTAATAACCCTTACTCTAGATTAGCATTTATACTTCCCATAGGCACTCCTACATTTCTTATTCCTTTTCTCCCTATTATTGAATCCTTAAGAATTTTGGTTCGTCCCATCACCCTTTCAATCCGACTAGCTGCTAATATTAGAGCAGGCCATATTATTTTAACTTTAATTGGAGACTATCTTATAATTTCTATATTATCTAATAATATAACTGTTTCCTTTATCGTTATACTAATTCAAATTGGTTATTTCATCTTTGAAATTGGTATTGGAATTATTCAAGGATACATTTTTTCTTTATTAATTACTTTATATACTGATGATCACCAATAATTATAACATTGTATACATATCATAATTATCAATAGTAAAGTAAACTTTATTTATCTATAAATCCACAATTTATCATTTTATATTAAACTAACTTTACAAATACAAAGTAAGATTTCTATCTTATAAAATAATCCTAAATTATTCACATCTATTCTGCCAACTTTGTTTAAATATATTAGAATATTTACATAATAATTTATTAATATAAATGAAATTATATATATATATATATATATATATATGATCCGAAACCCTTTTCACTTAGTTGAGTATAGCCCTTGACCTTTAACCGGTTCTCTAGGCGCTATATTTCTCACAGTAGGCTTAACTTCTTGATTCCATAATCATGGCTTTATTACTTTACTTTTAGGTTTATTTTTAGTTCTTATAACCATATTTCAGTGATGACGAGATATTGTACGCGAAAGAACATTCCAAGGTTATCATACTACAAAAGTTTCTCTCGGTATACGTATAGGTATAATTTTATTTATTACTTCAGAAGTCTGCTTTTTCTTTGCTTTCTTTTGGGCTTACTTCCACAGCAGCTTGGCCCCAAATACAGAAATTGGAGCTTGTTGACCCCCAATTTATATCAACCCACTTAACCCTTTCCAAATCCCCTTATTAAATACTGCAATTCTTCTAGCCTCTGGTGTTACAGTAACGTGAGCCCACCACTCTTTGATAGGAGGAAATCATATAGAAGCAACCCAATCAATGGCCCTTACTATTATCTTGGGTTTATATTTCTCACTATTACAAGCAGAAGAATACATAGAAGCCCCTTTCTCCATTTCAGATAGTGTTTATGGTTCTACTTTTTTTGTTGCCACAGGATTTCATGGCCTACACGTACTTATTGGGTCATTATTTCTTTTAGTTTGTTTATTTCGAATTATTATTCACCATTTCTCTACAAATCATCACTTTGGTTTTGAAGCCGCTGCTTGATATTGACACTTCGTTGATGTTGTCTGATTGATTTTATATACTTGTATCTATTGATGAGGTTCTTAATTCCTTATCACCACAACACTGAATAATAAGTATAGTATGTACTTCAAGAAACTCCTGTGTTTATGATTACTATTTTAACCTATTTATTAATCTTACTACTTATCAATATCGCTCTTCTTCTTCTAGGCTTAATTATTAACAAACGATCTTACTCAGACCGCGAAAAAAACTCACCTTTTGAGTGTGGGTTTGACCCCTCTATCCATACTCGCGCTCCTTTCTCTATACGATTTTTTCTTTTAGCCGTAATTTTCTTAATTTTTGACGTAGAAATTATCCTTTTACTACCCTTAACTACAAATATTATAAATTCAAACACTCATTGACCCCTAACAAGTAGCATAATTTTCCTTATAATTCTACTATTAGGTTTATTCCATGAATGAAATCAAGGTTCTTTAGATTGAATAAAATAATTTTATAAATTAAGTATATTCTTATGTATTTAAAAATATAAAGTTTTTAAGTGAATCGAACACTTCTTAAAAGTTTTCAAAACTTTTATTAACCCAGTTTAAAACCATAACCTAAAAATTAATAATCTAAAATATTTAATCATAACAAGTCTAAAAAAGGCCGAATTAAAAATACCCCAAACCATATAACACTTAAAATCTGCCCAATAAACTCATAAGGGTATTCTACTGGACAACCCCCAATTCAAGTTAATAAAAAGAAACACCCAATTATTGCTCAAAAATTTAATTGTATAAAAACATTATACCTGCACCCTCGACACCCCTTAATGTGTAAAAAAGGCAAAAAAAATAATACACAAATGGATATAACTAATCTAATTACCCCTCCCAACTTTCTAGGAATTGAACGTAAAATAGCATAAGCAAAAAGAAAATATCACTCAGGTTTAATATGTAGTGGAGTTGCTAAAGAATTAGCAGGAATAAAATTCTCAGAATCACCTAAAGCATTCGGAAATAATATACTAATCTCAATCAATAATAGTAATATAACAAAAAAACCTAATAAATCTTTATAACTGTAATATTGATGAAAAGGAATTTTATCTAAGTTTCCATTAATTCCTAATGGGTTATTTCTCCCTGTCTGATGCAAAAATAAAAAATGTATTACAACCAACGCTATCAATACAAAAGGCAATAAAAAATGAAAGCAAAAGAACCGCCTTAAAGTAGCATTATCTACAGAAAAGCCCCCTCAAATTCAATACACTACTATCTCCCCTACATATGGAATAGCAGATAACAAATTAGTAATTACTGTAGCACCTCAGAAAGATATTTGACCTCAAGGTAATACGTAACCTACAAAAGCCGTACCCATAACTAAAAATAATAACACTACACCAATATTTCAAGTTTCTATTAACACATAAGACCCATAATAAATCCCCCGAGCAACATGAAAGTATAAACAAATAAAGAAAAAAGACGCTCCATTAGCATGAATGTACCGTAAAACCCAACCATAATTTACATCCCGCATAATATGAATTACCGAATCGAAAGCCATTTCAACGCAAGAAGTATAATGTATAGCCAAAAATAAACCTCTAAGGACTTGTACAATTAAGCAAAGTCCTAATAAAGAACCAAAATTTCATCAAACAGATAAATTAACAGGTACAGGCAAATCAATTAAAGCCCCGTTAACAATCTTTAAAACAGGATGTCTTTTTCGTAATGAACTTAGCATATTTTTACTTAAACTTAAAAACCCGAAGAGGTCCCTCACAGTAATAGCAAATCTTAACTACTCTAATTAAAACAAATAATAAAATAACAGCCAACAATACATAACATATAAAATTGTCATATATTATAATAGTTCCCCTTCCTCCTATCCTATTACTTACAAAATCTAATAAACTTATATTTTTTACTTCTTCTCTCACCATTTCTTTCATTACAAAATAATTTATTATTATAAAACCAAATAAAATAAAAAAGAAATACATGAAAACTTTATTTGACAAAAAAATTAGGTTAGGAATCAAACTAATTACATATATAAATATAACTAATATCCCTCCAACATACACTAAAAAAAGTAAATAACCATATCAAGAAAACACTACTATTCTCACTATACCTCCAACACAAACTACTATCAACATTAGTATGAAACCTAACCTTAATGGCTGAATAATTATCATACATAAACTACTTATAGAAAATCCCATTGATACTAAAAATAATAAACTCATATCAAGAAATAAGTTTCACTTAATCTCTAACTTCCAATGTTAATATTTTATTTAAACTACTTCTTGTTAACTATTAAGAATATAAACACATCTCACTATAAATATCAAGATACTTAATACACTAGGTAGATACCTCTTTCAAATTAAATATATCAATAAATCATAACGATATCGAGGATAACTCGCCCGAACCCAAATAAATAACCAAGCCACTAACCTTACTAAAACACACAATCCTATCCCCCATAAACCTAAATAAATTACTCCTCCAAAAAATAAACCAATGACCAACACTCTTATAAATAAAATATTACCGTACTCTGCTATAAATAAAAGAGCAAACCCCACTCCTCCATACTCTGTATTAAACCCAGAAACCAATTCCGATTCCCCTTCTGCAAAATCAAAAGGAGCACGATGAGTTTCAGCAACACAAGAAACAAACCATATTAATATTATAAAAAAATTAATAAATGACACTCACACAAGAAACTGATATTTTATAATTACCCTTAACCTCATGCTTCCTACTAATAATAAACACCTTATTAAAATTAATGATATTCTCACTTCATAAGAAATGCTCTGTGCTACAGCCCGAACAGATCCTAACAATGCATATTTAGAATTTGAAAACCAACCAGCCCCTATCACTCTATAAACACCCAACCTTGAAACGCACAAAAATAAGAGTATACTCAACCCGCCTATTCTACAAACAAAATAATTACTATAAATAATTCATAAAACTAAAGCTAAAAATAAACTTATAGAAGGACAAATCAAAAAAGGAAAAACATTAACTAATGTAGGTTTTACTAACTCCTTACTAAACAATTTTACTGCATCCGCCAAAGGCTGAGGTAATCCTATCAAACCCACCTTATTAGGTCCTTTTCGCAGCTGAAAATAACCTAACCCCTTTCGCTCTAGTAAAGTAAAGAAAGCTACAGCTAATAATGCACATACACAAGATACAACACCCGACAATAACTCAACTAACATGTTAGAACCTAATTTAGTCCCTGAAGCTCCCTTCACATATATTTATTCTAATTACAAAGAAAGGATTTGAACCTATTCCTCAAACATCAAAAATTTACGTGCTCATACACCACTATGTATTACCTTCATACACATCTTTTTCATTATGCATGTATATAATAAGCATCATCAAATTTACGCAAGTCTATTAGACATATCTCGAAGACTCCCATTTTTATATTCCCCTAACTCTATTGCGCCGTGTATATAATTCACTCTAAACATTTATCTAGCATATGATTTGAGATCTACGCGGAATGAGAACCACTATTATTTACTCTCCTCACCTAACAACACCCATGCCAATCACTCTCTTTTTCTAACAAAATAACTCTAATCTTAATAACCCAATTTATAATGACATTCCTACCCATACCATTAAATCATTATAAAGAAATTTATCGGTATTTATATAGAAATATTATATAATAATACATACAACATCTCATTTTCCTATTATTCATTACCTTTCCAGAAAAAAAAACAGCCCTCCAGGGGGGGGGGTACTTTTACACTGTTATCAAAAATTTTGGCCTTAAATCATTTAATATTTAAATAATCCAAAAAAATCCCATTTTTAAACTTTTCTTTATAATAATGAAATATATATATATATATATATATATATATATATATATATATATATTAAGTGGCCGAATTTTAAGCACTAGACTTTTAATCTAGATAATGATTACTATAATCCTTAATAGCTTTAAAGGTAATTAGGTATAAAATAAAGCTGCTAACTTTATTTTGAGCAGCTCGAACTGTTCTACCTTTTATGAACAATAAATTTTTTCCTTCTAATTTTTTATTTTTTATAATTATGCTTATAGGAACTCTATTCTCACTTTCATCCTCACATTGGTTAACTATGTGAATAGGTTTAGAACTTAATCTTATAGGTTTCTTACCTTTAATTAATATCAAAGGGAAAGTTTTAGAAGCAGAGGCCTCTATCAAATATTTTATTATCCAAAGTGTTAGTTCTAGTGTTTTAATTATCTCTTCAATTATTATATATTTCCTAACTATGTCTTGGTATTCTATATTTACTAACACAATCATTAGTACTTTTATTATAATATCCCTAATCATAAAACTAGGAGGGGCACCTCTCCATTTTTGACTTCCCAGAATTACAAAACAAATATCATGACTTATTTTATTTATAATTTTAACATGACAAAAAATTGCACCCTTATTTATGCTCACATTATTAAATACAAATCTGTCCCCTTTGATATTAATCTCTATTTCATCTACAATTGTAGGCAGCCTAATAGCCTTGAATCAAACTAATCTGCAACTTATTATAACTTATTCTTCTATTTCCCACTTAGGTTGAATATTATCAATAATCCTTATCAATAGTACTTTGACTGTCACATATTTTATTATTTATATTATCATCTCTTTACCCTTATTTAATAAGTTAAGAATAACTACAGGCAATCACCTATTTATATTAACCCAAACTAACAAAAAAGATACCTTAGATACAATCTCACTTATTTTATCCCTTGCAGGTTTGCCTCCTCTTTTAGGATTTATATCTAAATTAACAATCCTCATCTCTCTTGTTAATATAAAGATAATAATAGTCACTGTATTGCTTCTTTTAGGTACTCTTATTAGTTTATATTTTTACTTAAACATAAGCCTTATATTAATAATTAAATCCTACTTGATATTTACTCCTACCCCTTCAATAAACTTATTTAACCCTTTAATTACGCTTAACTTATTAAGTAGCTTTATTATTTACCCTCTAATTATAATTATTATAATGTATGCGATGATTATTTTCAACAAATCATAAAGACATTGGAACTCTATACTTTATTTTTGGTATTTGAGCAGGATTAGTTGGTACCTCACTAAGATTAATAATTCGAACCGAATTAGGTAAACCCGGCTCATTACTAAATGATGACCAATTATATAATGTTGTAGTTACTGCACACGGTTTTATTATAATTTTCTTTATAGTTATACCTATTATAATTGGGGGCTTTGGTAACTGACTTGTCCCTCTCATACTAGGAGCACCTGATATAGCATTCCCACGAATAAATAATATAAGATTCTGATTGCTACCTCCATCACTAACACTCCTTTTAGCGTCCTCAGCAGTTGAAAGAGGAGCCGGTACAGGATGAACCGTCTATCCACCCCTCTCAAGTAATCTATCTCATGCTGGACCTTCAGTTGATCTTGCTATCTTCTCACTGCATTTAGCTGGTATCTCTTCTATTCTAGGAGCAATTAATTTTATTACAACCATTATTAATATACGATGAGAAGGTTTACTTATAGAACGCTTACCTTTATTTGCCTGATCTGTCTTTATTACTGCTATCTTACTTCTTCTATCATTACCTGTTTTAGCAGGAGCCATTACAATATTACTTACAGACCGAAACTTTAATACCACTTTCTTCGACCCAAGAGGTGGAGGAGACCCTATTTTATATCAACACTTATTTTGATTTTTTGGTCACCCCGAAGTATATATTCTCATTTTACCAGCCTTTGGTATTATTTCTCATATTGTTTCTCATCACTCTCTTAAAAAAGAAATTTTCGGAACCTTAGGAATAATTTACGCTATACTATCTATTGGTCTCCTCGGGTTTATTGTTTGAGCCCATCATATATTTACAGTCGGTATAGATGTAGACACTCGTGCTTACTTTACTTCTGCCACAATAATTATTGCTATTCCAACAGGAATTAAAGTATTTAGTTGATTAGCTACAATCTATGGATCCCCTGTTAAATATAATACATCAATATTATGAGCTTTAGGTTTCATTTTCCTATTTACTGTAGGAGGTTTAACTGGAATTATTCTATCTAATTCCTCTCTTGATATTATACTTCACGACACCTATTACGTAGTGGCTCACTTTCATTATGTATTATCAATAGGAGCTGTTTTCGCCCTATTTGCTGGGTTTAATCACTGATACCCTCTATTAACAGGATTAACCCTCAATCAACAGTGAACTAAAACTCACTTTCTAACCATATTTCTTGGTGTAAATATTACTTTCTTTCCTCAACATTTCTTAGGTTTAGCTGGTATACCTCGCCGATATTCAGACTACCCAGATTGTTATACAAAATGAAATATGATTTCATCAATAGGTTCTATACTCTCTCTTACTAGGGTATTATTTTTTATTTTTATTGTTTGGGAAAGATTAATTTCCCAACGTACAGTAATTTGATCTAACCATCTTTCCCCATCATTAGAGTGAGATAATCGACTCCCTGTAGATTTCCATAGACTATCAGAGACAGGTGCCATTTATATTTAATGTAGTAACATTCTATAACATAGATTACAATTTTTAATTATCCTAAAAGTTTTAATAATTAATTATATATTTAAGTTTGCAACTTAACGTTTTATTTTAAACTACAAAACCATGAGAAAGTTATATAACTCATTCATAGATTTACAATCTACCGACTTAAATCGACCACCTCACACTTATTCCCAACACCTCAGTGTACTAAAAGATTGAAAATCTAATGTGCTTTCTACACTATAAGAATTTGTTAACTATACTCTCTATTTTCAATAAAATTAAACCTTTAAGTATCATTATTACCCTTAATAAATTTATATTTTATTTATAAAACAGAAATATATATATATATATATATATATATATATATATATATACAGTGAAAAGCCAAACTAGAGGCATTTAACTGTTAATTAAAAGACTGTAATATAATTACTTCACTGGCCATGACCTACTGAGGACAATTAGGATTTCAAGACGCTTGTTCACCCTTAATAGAACAAATTATTTTTTTTCATGATCACGCTATATTTGCAATTACAATAGTTCTTACCATAGTTATATATATATCATCAATTCTCATAGCCAATAAATTTTCCTGCCTAAACATTAGAGAAAGGCAAAAAATTGAAACTATTTGAACTGTTGCCCCTGCATTGATTCTACTTTTTTTAGCTTTACCTTCTCTACGCTTACTTTATTTGATTGATGAAACTAATAGCCCTCTACTAACCATCAAAACTATAGGCCACCAATGATACTGAAGTTATGAGTATTCCGACTTTCTCGATATTGAATTTGATGCCTATATAATCCCTACTAATGAACTCAACCTTGGCGATTATCGACTTCTTGAAACTGACCATCACCTAATTTTACCTATAAAAACAAATACACGAATTATTGTTTCTTCCGCAGACGTAATCCACTCTTGAACAGTCCCTATACTCGGAGTTAAAGTAGACGCTATTCCTGGGCGACTCAACCAGCTAATACTATACCCTAACCGACCTGGTTTATTTTATGGTCAATGTTCTGAAATCTGCGGAGCAAACCACTCATTTATGCCTATTACCCTTGAAATTGTAAACATAAATTATTTTATTAAATGATTATATGCTATAAGAGAAGAATAATTAGATACTACTAAACTATTTTTATTATTATAATAAAGGAATTTTATTCATTTTTGGGGTATGAACCCAACAGCTTATCTTTTAGCTTACTTTATCAAACAAGAAATGATATAATCATATATGATTTCGGCTCATACTTAGGTGTTATTACACCCTTGTTTATTTGT
The DNA here is from genome assembly GCA_963585895.1 of Sepioteuthis lessoniana. Lineage (NCBI taxonomy): Eukaryota > Metazoa > Mollusca > Cephalopoda > Myopsida > Loliginidae > Sepioteuthis > Sepioteuthis lessoniana. The sequence goes on along the minus strand of OY757948.1, from coordinate 64 downwards.
CCAAAGGTCCTTACAACCACCTTAACACCTTCAACGTCATGCTCTTGGATTAAGCTATCTGAAC
>CAUZXS010006774.1:150000-189444 GCA_963585895.1 Sepioteuthis lessoniana | reverse complement strand
ATCTGGTAATAATGAAGAAGAGAAAAGGAAGAATAACAAAAATTTGGCTAAAATATGATGAAAAGTATAGGAAGAAAAAAGGAAAGTCAGATATATTTGGTAATGAAGAAGAAGAAGAAGAAGAAGAAGAAGAAGAAGAATTTAGCTAAAATATGCAGAACAGTATGTGATGAAAGAAGGAAAGACATATAAATTTCGTAATAAGGATGATGATGATGATGAAGAAGAAGAAGAAAAAGAAAAAGAAGAATTTTGCTAAAATAAGATAAAAAGTATCGGAAGAACGAAGGAAAGGCAGATTTATTTAGTAATAATGATCTAGAAGAAGAAGAAGAAGAACAACAACAACAACATCAACAACAAGAATCTGATTACAATATGAAGAAGAAGAAGAAGAAAAAGAAAAAGAAGAAAGAGAAGAAAATGCCGAAGAATTTGGTTAAAATATGATGAAGAGTACACGAAGAAAGAAGGAAAAGCTGACATATTTGGTAATAAAGAAGAACAAGAAGAACAAGAAAAATAATTTTGTTAAAATATGGTGAAGGTATATTGCATTTAATAATAATGAAGAAGATGAAGAAGGAAACGAATAATTCAATCCAGAAAATGACATCAGAAAAGTAAAGCGAATGGAAATTGTCAAATATTGGATATTCTGTTGCGTAGTTACTGACGACTGTTATGTCCGTGATGGTTAACGATCAAATTAAAGAGAAAATGTAAAATACTAATCATTTCTATTGTCAGGACCTCTTTTATCTTATTGGTTGATGCTCAGTTTCTGCGATTTTAAAAAGACGGCGGCAATGAATTACTGAGTCAATGTGTGGGATAACTTCTTCTATCTAGTTTGAAACAGTTCTCGTCTCTTTAGATAGTTTGCCGGCAGTCTCTTCATATGACCGCTGGTCTCCTCGTGTCTTTGACTACCGAACTAAGACAGCAAATCGAGAAAGCCAGTTTCCTTTTTTTGGAGCTCACAGAACACGCAACCCTACCTTCTGTCTTGCGTGGGCGGCATTTTCTGGATAGCCCTCGCCACCACTTGGATGGATGGCTGATCGACTCTGGTAATCTAGGCAAATCGTGGTTAACAGCTGTTATCCAAGATATGCTTAATCTAGCTCTCGCTAGATCAAGCATATCTTGTTTCACATTGCAAACCAGACGAGATTTTGAACTTCCATCTCTTTCCCGGTTCTCTTCAAAATTCCTGGAAGCTTTCTCGGGTAGAAATCCAGAGAATACGGCGGACGAAACGTTGCGATTATATAACAACAAGGTGGAAAAATATCATGGCTTACTTAATCATTGGTTAGTTAATGCCAAAATTATATTATTCGAAAAAATATTGGTGGTATTATCTAACCAATTTAAATATGTTAGTTGGTTGGTTGGGTGTGTTTTATAGCATATCAACCTTTGTTGGTTATTTAACACCAAATCCATTTTTATGAAAATAGTTCTATTTCAAACAATTCAGTTTAGCATAAGTACGCAGTTTAAATGTAAGTACAGTTTGATTATGAAAACATTTCTATTTCAAGCTATTCAGTTTAGTCAAGCAGTTCTAATTCAGCTTATTCAGTTTTGTATAAGTACTGATTTTGTTTACACACTGTTAAATTTCCGAACAGTTGCATATTAAACAAATCAGTTTAGTGTAAGTACAGTTTCAATGTCAAAAACTGTTCCATTTCAAATAATCCAGTTTAGCATAAGCACGCAGTTTAAATATAAGTACACTTTAGTTGTCAAAACATTTCTATTTCAAGCTATTCAGTTTACTCAAACAATTCATTTTTAGCATAAGTATGCTGTTAGTTCCAAAGATAGGGCCCTATCAGCTGCTACCATGCCGGGCCAGAGTGGACCTGAGAGCTATGGCAATAAAGGGGTGCTCCGTATTCCCCAAAGCTCCAGCATTACTGGGACCTCGCCATCAGATTGTTTAGTGTCATATACAGGACACTTATTGGTGTGGGGGGGGGTCTTAGCCTTTTGCAGAGGTGCAGTCGGTGTATTCTACCGCCCTAGCCGACTGGGCAATTAAATATGTTAAACAGTACCATTAATGTTTTTTTTATAGCTCAGAAGCAAAAGAGGGTTTATACCTTTCGTAAGGGTTTTAGTTCGAAAATGAAAGTTATAGAGTGAATGGGGTTCAAACTCGCTCACGACGATATCACGGCCTAAATGTTAGTATATCACGTGGTCTTCCTTGAGAACATTCGTCTGAGAAGTGTAGATAATATAAACAGTAACACATCATCATCTCAGAAATTCAGATAGATAAGCTTTGTTGAGTTTTGAATGATATTACACGTTGGGGAACCCAGTGAGAAAGTCAGTAACAATCATCTGTTTGTATTGTTCTCCAACTATTGTCTCACGTGAGGCTACCTAGTTGGTTTGAAATTTGGTGGCTACCACCTATAATTTTTTTGCTTGTTTTTTTTTTTTTTTTTTTAAATAGATGAATATATTCAGATTCTGGAAATAATTATATGATTTATCTTTTGAGGATATTTCCTGTCATAACTGAATTTCACGTAGCCAATACTCAATAAAAATATATTTATATACAGTTATCAACGTAGGGAATGGACCCAGCGACCCGAGTTCAAATCTTAGACGAGGCTGTTTATGTATAACAGAATGCTAATAAACTAGGGAAAATTATACATTTAACTTTTCTGTCAGCAGATTTAGGTAGTCAGTAGACTGGTCTTTTTAAACTTGCTATGGCAACCGGCCTAGGAGAATGAAAACTTGGAATCTTTTTCTTTCTTTTTTACTTTCTAGTTTCACAATAGTCAATACAAACTTTATGATTTCATGCTTGCTTTATTTACACTGTTTCTTTTTAACTAATTTTCCAATAGATCTATTTTTATTTAACTATGAAAAGCTAAAAAATGGACCGAAATCTTTCTTGCATATTTTCGAACTGCATTTGACAAACCAAACCTTCAATGCTGATAGTTATGAATATCTCACTGGTTCTTTCATGTCTGGGTCACCCCCTCTCCATAAATATATTCCCCTTCCAATTTTCCCACCTGCATCTCCTTCTATTCAATCAATCATTCTATTTAATTAACTACATTACGATGACATATCAACGTAACGCTTTGTTGCACAGTTGCCCATGTAGGCTGAATGTTATTTTCAACAAAGTGAGAAAGAAGAAAAAATATACATTTGAACATTTTAGATGATTTTTTCCAGCTTTGCTTTTTTGACTATCAAAAGAAATCAAGCATTTTTTCTTACCTTGCACATACAATACGACTTGTTTGATTTTGACTGGGTCGGTATTTATCTGACACATGTATAATCCTTGATCATCTGATGTTACTTCCCGTATATGCAAGTTCCAATTGGCCACATAGGGCCGTTCAACACTCACACGGACATCGTCAATCACTCTGCGATTCTCTAGTGTCAACAATGAAAGTTTGTTATCCATCCAAACAACCTGAAAAGATAAAAAAGAAATAATTATCTATTTGATTAACTATTAACAAAAATATTCACGATATAAAGCTTAAATATGATTGGGTAGGATTAGAACTACAATGTAATCGTGCAAGGAATAAAAAAAGGACAAAAAATATAATTAAAAGTGGATAATAAAGATTAATTGATTGATTGCAACAGCATCTCTAGGGTTATTTTATGCTAGTTTAAAAATGATAAAAATCTGGATTATTGAAAATTCACAAGAGACTCTCCGAAAGTAAACGTTCTTATATACTTATGTGACGTGGTATGCTACCGAGAGAAAAAGGGAGGTCAATTCCCCTACCCTACGGTGTTTGAATCAACAGGCTAAAGCTACCTGCACTCCATGACCTATAATCGGTTGGACAGAGAAGGGAATGAAGGTCATTCTAGTAGCACGACCGGAGGAAATAGAGGAAGAAGAAAAATATCCAATGATTGGCCAGACCCTTTAGCGCCAAAGCGATACCTTTTCGTCAGAGGAAATTTGGAAAAGAATCTTTAGTTTGAGGAAAGAAGTCGGCGGCGGGAGGCCCCGTAAAAAGCACAGAACAGAATCTTTGGACGGAAGTCAGCAGAAAGGCTGATTCCGCCGATTCTGAGGGGATATCACTCGTCCGTAAGAGAAAGGAACCTGAGAAGTGAGCCCTATCAAAGATAAGTACAGGTGCCAATGGTGAAATGGTTATCGTCGTAGGGAATGGACACGGCGACACGAGTTCAAATCCTGAACGAGGCTGATTGCATTTCACATAGCACTAATACCCTTGGGAAAGGTATGAATCCAATTATTCTCCCTCCAGCTATGGGTAAATAGTAGGACAGACTAAGTTCTTCAGCATTGGAGTGGCTACAAATTTATGAGAAGGAAAGTTCTGAATTTAAACCTATTAAACTTCGCTTAAAGATTGACCTTGTGTCATATCCTGCCCAAGCGGAGGGGTTGGTAAATAGGATTAACTCCCTACCTAAACTGAATTATTGATGCTACATAGCAATACTTGGAACGATTAACTGTGCTAATGAATGAATTGTGTTACCAAGAAAATGTTTACAAATCATAAGGGTGTGATGGTTAAAGGGCTGGACTGCAGAATTATAGTACGCAAGTTCGAACTCCAGTCGCGCTATTGCGTCCAGTTTCAGAAAGATAACCTTGGGAAAGGTACGAACCCCTTTATCCTCACAGCAATGGGTTAAATAGTACCACTTCTAAAAGGATGGATTCACCATTAAATAACGCGGGAAATTTGATATGCCATTGAATAAAAAACAAAGGAAAAAACGAACGAACAAATCATAAACATTTAATAGATATGTATCAAAAGAGGATTTGGCATTAAATAACCTACAATGGTTGATATGCCATAAAACCCAACCAAACCAAATCATATACATTTAATATATATATATATATATATATATATATATATATATATATATAAAGGGGATTTGGCATTAAATAACCTATAATGGTTGATATATCATAAAACTCAACCAAATCAAATCATATATATAATATATATGTATAAAGAGGATTTGGCATTAAATAACCTACAATGGTTGATATACCATGAAACCCAACCCAAACCAAATCATATATATTTAATATATATGTATAAAGAGTATTTGGCATGAACTAACCGACAATGGTTGATATACCATAAAACCTAACCAAACCAAATCCTATATATTTAATATATATGTATAATGTGGATTTGGCATTTACTAACCTAAAATGGGTGATATGCCATAAAACCCAACTAAACCAAATCATATGTATTCAATATATATTTATAAAGAGAATTTATCATTAAATAACCTGCAAGGGTTGATACGCCATAAAACCCATCAAAACCGTCTCATATATGTTAAATATATATTTTAAAAATTGGATTTTGCATCAAATAACCCACAATGGTTATTATGCCATAAAACCAAACAAAAACAAGGGTTAGCATTTTCTAAGTGAGTTAATTCCATAATTTTTGCAAAAAGTAACACGAAATCTTCTGGAAATTCAGTGAGCACAGTAACGTTGTTGGGTTGAGCAAGTTTTCAGCTACAAAACAGTTTTTTTTCTCCTAGACATAACCATGGTTACCAAGGAAATAAAGAAAAGTTATTACCTTAAGACCACCCACGTATGAGCCTGCATATCTGCCAATTCTGACATGAAATTGTGACATGATCAAATTAATTTTGTGTGTATCTATTAGCAAATGGCTACATGCATGCAAAAATAGAAGCCATTTTTTGTGCAAGGAGTGTTTAATTTAAGTCACATTCTCCTGAGCGACCCAGTCTCCTGACACAGATCCATCGGTAGCATATTATCTGTGATTTAGAATAAAAAAGAAGTATGTTCGATTATTTGAGTAAATCGATTTATCAGATTTGAAAATCGATTATCAATAAGCCATGGCATATATTTGAACATCAGCCAACTAAACTTCTCCATTTGTGTTCCTCATCATGGTGTAATGGTTAGCATACTAGTTTTGCAGAATATTTGTTATTTGGTCTTGAGATCGATCCTTACTATTTGCCGTATCCTTGAAGCTAAATTTAAATTATTTACATAAAAATTACATAAAAAACATCTGAAGGATACCTCGCGAGGTTTAACTAACTTGACAGTTCATGTTAAGCGAATTTGTGACTGAGGATATTTCTTGTCATAACTGAATTTCACGTAGCCAATACTCAATAAAAATATATTTATATACAGTTATCAACGTAGGGAATGGACCCAGCGACCCGAGTTCAAATCTTAGACGAGGCTGTTTATGTATAACAGAATGATAATAAACTAGGGAAAATTATACATTTAACTTTTCTGTCAGCTGGGCCTGTAGAATACACCGACTGCTTCTTTGCAGAGGGGTAAGACCCCCGCCACCAACGAGTATCCTCGATATTACATTAAATAATCTGATGGTGAGGTTCCAGTAATGCTGGAGCTTTGAGGAATGCAGAGCACCCCTTCATTGCCGAGGTTCACTCTAGGCCGGAATGATAGCACCTGATAGGGCCCTATCAATAGGTTAAATAGAACTAAAAGCGTACTTATGCTTACCTGAACTGTTTGAATTATAAATGTTTGACAAAAATGAATAGCTTGAAATAGAAGTGTTTTTGACCATTCAGCATATGTTTCTATATAGATATATAGATATATATAGGCTTTTGATCATATGGAAATCAAACCTGACCGATAAAATGAAACGCAGTTTCTTCCAGGCTGCGGTCGTGTCGATACTGCTGTATGGATACACTACTTGGACGCTGACTAAAGGGTTGGAGAAAAAGCTCGACGGCAATTATACAAGAATGTTGGGAGCAATATTGAACAAGTCCTGTCAGCAACACCCCACAAGACGCCAACTGTACGGTCACCTACCAGCTATCACAAAAACTATTCAAGCTAGACGAACCAGACATGCCGGACACTGCTGGAGAAGCAAGGACGAGATCGTAAGTGATGTACTCCTGTGGACCCCCGCATATGGCCAATCAAAAGCAGGACGACCAGCTCGAACTATTCATACAGCAGCTATGTTATGATACGGGATGTAACCCTGAAGACCTGCCGGAGGCGATGAATGATAGGGAGATGTGGAGAGAGAGAGGGTCAGTGATATCTGTGCTCGTCGCACGACATGATGATGATATATATATATATATATATATATAGTCATCCACAGACAGATTGATTAGTTCTATCAGAACTCTTCAGTGTGGCTAGACACGCAGGACGCTCGAATCCGAAATCGAAACCTGTCCAACTTTACGTTAGACTGTGTTTCAGACCACTCGTATCTTTTTTTTCATTTTTAGAAACAGCAACAGCAGCAGCCTTTGTTTACATTTTTTATACCCTATCGGCTACCAGAGTGCTCAATTCTTTCGAAGAGCTTTCCATTACGCTAGCGGCGGCCGACAATTCTTTCGCCAGAGAGCTCAACCCCCATGGGGGAGAATATATATATATATATATATAATGTTTAAAGAAATTAATTCTATTTTCTTTCTTGAGATATTCGAAACTAAAATACTCCGTGTATACAGGGTAATGATTCGAGATCCACTCACTCTTTTACCCTCACGTTCTTCCCTCCTTCTGATATCTTTAAAACGATCTTGTCAATTTTGAGCAACATTTTTCCCATCTGGCAAAGTGACTCTCGGTATAATGTATCTTTTCTGAATCATTTTCAAACCAGAAGTTCCGCCCCATGCTCCGCTAAGAGGTAGTTCTAAGAGACAACAATTTTATTTGCTTTCTAGACAACTTAGGCGGGATCCATTTTAAGAGAAAGTTTTCCAACCATCTCCAGGAGTATCCTGTTCACTTCTCTCATTAACAAATACTATCACAGCACTCCTTTAGGACTGAAGGTATCAACCAAAGAAACGTAGCGAATTATATATATATATATATATATATATATATATATATATATATATATATATATAACCAACAAAATGATTTTTTTCTTTTGTCTTTATATAAGAGGTATATATATAGAACCATAGATTGGGACCTAGAAAATTATATTTATTATTCAGGACACAGGTAGTAAAAAAAGCATGTTGTTTTCCTTGCACAGTGAAAAGAGTGTGTGCTGATACCATAAGCAGTAGAGAGAGAGAGAGAGAAAGAGAGAGAGAGAGAGAGAGAGAGTGTGTGTGTGTGTGTGTGTGTGTGTGTGTGTAAGTGTGTGTGTGTGTGTGACACCCTACCTCATATCATGTTCATTGATAGAGACCGAATTAAGCTTCAGATTTTCGCTTTTCCAAGGAGTCCTTGGAGAGATAGCGAATCAGTTTCTTTACGCTGTTTTAAGTATTTTTACATCTATCTATCTATCTATCTATCTATCTATCTATCTAATTCAGTTAATATTTCAGCCTTTTCCTATCTCCACCTGTCTATGTGTCCATCGTAGGCCCCCCTCTCTAAAGTAATTAGAGTCACTCTCTATCAATCTATGGCCTGGTAAAAAATTACAGTTACTATCTATCTATCTATCTATCTATCTAATTCAGTTAATATTTCGACCTTTTCCAATCTCTCTCTATCATACCATCTCTCTATCAATCTTAGGCCTTTCTATCTATCTATCTATCTATCTATCTATCTATCTATCAAATTTAGTTAAGAATAAATACATAATTAAACTTTTATCTGTGGATATAAACTATAGATTCATATACAAAAAAACTACTGAAATGACTTGGAATTGATTCTGTGCATAAATTTTAGACATGAAGAAAAATCCACTTCAAGGTTGTCTCAGACATTGAAAGTGCACAAATACAAAAACTAGATGGGTTAAAATCCACGGATTTTTGTTCAAGATTGCTCGCAGCATTCTTGTGTAATTGCCGTCTAGCTTCTTCTCCAGCCGTTTTGTTAGAGTCCATGTAGTGCATCCATATAGCAGTATCGATGTGACCGCTACCTGAAAGAAACTGCGTTTCATTTTATCGGTTAGGTTTGATTTCCATGTAATCGATAGCCTATTGATAGCTGTCCATGCTTTCGTTAACCTCGTTTCGATGTCCTTTTCGGTTGATGCGACGCTGCTTCCTAGGTATGTGAATTTGTCTACTAGTTTAAGAGGGGTTCCGTCTAGAGTGGAGATGTCCCCCGTTTGATTATAGCACATGTATTCCGTTTTGTGTGCATTGATATAGTGGCCTATACCTGTGGCTGCTCGTTCCAAACTATGCAGTGGTGTTTCGGCTTGGTCGGGTGTATTTGCCAGTATCGCTATGTCATCGGCGTAGTCGGCGTCGGTAATTGTTTTTGCGGGGTACCTTCTGCTCCTTTTCCTTTTCAGTTCGAAGCCGTTCTCTCTGATTTTTCAAACAATTCAATTTTGCATAAGTCGTTTGTTAGCACTCATTTTAGGACCTTATCAGGAGCCACTACTTCGGATCACATTGGACCTGGGAGCAATGGTACCATTTTGAAAGCTTTTTTACAAGCGAGAACCTAAGTTTCTTCGGATTTTGTTTGGTTTGGTTTGGTTTTATGGTATTCCAACATTTGTCATTTAATGCCAAATCCCGTTTTTACATATATACTAAGTGTATGATTTGTAAAGAAATTTTCTAGATACACACAAATAAATGATCAAACAGTTATATTCCTAAAATGTCAATTTAGCATAAGTCAAAAAAGTTGAATGGTTTCAAGTATTGCTATACATAACTAACAGTTCAATTAAATATCATTTTTTCCACACAGTTTTAAAGTTAAACAGTTCTATTTGACACATAGATAGGTCCCTAACTGGCGCTGACTGAAAGTGGACCTGGGAGTGATGGCAATAAAGGTGTACTCCTCATTCTCCAAAGTTCCAGCATTACGGGAGCCTCATCATCAGATTGTTTAGTGTAATATCCTGGACATACGTTGGTTGGGGTCCAACCCCTCTGCAGAGATGCTGTCGGTGTATTTCACAGCCCCAGCCGACGGGACTATCATAGAGGAGATAAAAAATGTTCCATCGTAGCTTTAAACTATTTCTTAACTATATCAGTTTTGAATGTGTTTCGGTCAATGGACAACTCACAGGATTTAGTTCGTTGAATGCCGAGTGTTGGGTATCACTCACCTTTTTCCATACACTGAACTAGTCCCTCTGCCATATATAGCAGTAGCTACTAATACCACGGCAGACTAGACGGTGAAGAGCAGCTTCTTATAGGAATAGTATTAAAGCGCTGGAGACTGGAGATCGCACTAGATCACCTTACTTGCTACCGTAATAACAGAAGCCAATACTATGGTTGGACTATATCTTTATTCTGTATTCACTAATCCTATGTTCTTGTTAACTAATAGTCTCTCTATTGTATATACTTTTTCCTGATAATATATCTCTATTTCCTCTCATATCATGGTTTGTCCTTTATTTAATAATACCAGCGTTCACTAACCAGAACGCAACACCAACAGAACTATTTTAAAGAAAAATTTCATTCATTGATCAGCCAGTTCATATCTATCTATCTATCTATCTATCTATCTAAGTTGTTCATACCTATCTATCAATCTACGAGGGTCATTAAATAAGTTTCCAGACTTTTTTTTTCGTATGGACACTTTTATTGATAGTACACACATGAAACTTTTGTCCCCTTCAAAGTAATCTCCTCCAGGCTGCAATGCACTTGTTGTACCGTTCCAACAACTTCTGGAAGGCCCCATGGAAGTCTTCTTGTGTGAGCATGTCAATGACCTTCGTCACAGCCTCTTTCATCTCCTCAATTGTCTCATAACGACAGCCTCTGAGTTTAGGGAATAAACAAAAGTCACTGGGAGCAAGGTCTGGACTATAGGGAGGGCGAGGAACTGTGTTGATGCCCATCTTTGTCAAATAGTCTGTGACAAGGATGGAATTGTGGAGTGGTGCATTGTCCTGGTGGAAAAGCCACTTACCCGATTTGAATAGTGCTGACCTCTTCCGACGGAATATCTTCTGAACTCCCTTAAAACCTCAACATAGTAACCCTAACCCTTTGGCCAATCAACTGTGGTGTATTGACTTCCTTACTCCTCCCACACCTCTCATCATCCATCACAGACTCCCTGCCTTCCTTGAATCTCTTATGCCACTTCAAAACTGAAGCTCGATACATGCAAGATGGTCCAAAAGCAGTCTGAAGCATTCCATACGTTTCTGCGGCATTTTTGCCAAGTTCATAACAGAATTTTATTGGGTATCGTTCTTCTAAAGTGTCCTCACGTCCAGATTCCATTTTTGAAATTCACCAGCTATGACAATCAGGCTTTAGTAGGGTGTATTCCAATTGCTGCTGTAGCTATTGATTGAACCTGAAATCATAAAAATTGGTCAGTCATCTCATAAGATGTATAGCAATAACATAGTGAATTTTCAAGAGTCTACAACAATTTCAAATGCCTGTACAAAAAAAGCCTGGAAACATTGAAAGCCTAACGTATCTATCTATCTATCTCAGCCAGATCATATCTATCTATCTATCTATCTATCTATCTAAAAAGGAATTATGAAAATAAGGAAAAATTCATAGTGAACATTTTTACTCGGCTCAGGGTTTAATAAAAGATTCAACGACGAAGAAGAATAAAGAAAGAGTTTAATAAAAGAAAGTGACGACGATTAATTAAAGAGTGTTACAGTAGAAAGTGAATTGTTACGAAACTGTGATAAAACACACTAAAGAATTGTGATGTAACAGTGTGATGAAGGACGCTGAAGAATAATGGCGGAATGATATGATAAAAAAAGAGAAGAAGAGTAACCAAAATAGTGAGTTGAATGAAAGTGAGAGAAGACGGGAGAGAATGATAAAAGGAAGTGAAGAAAAGAGATTAAAGTGAGTGAGGAAAGAGAATAAAGATATGCCAAAAGAAGGAAAATAGAAGAATCTGAAGGAGAGTATTGAAAGAGAATGAGCAAAGAAATTGAAGAAGAAATACGAAAGAGAGCGATGAAATGAATTTAAGAGATATAACGAATGTTTGATGAAAGAAACTGAAGAAGAGCGATGAAAGAGTATTATGAAAGAAAGTAAAAAAAAAATGACGAAAGAGTGTGATCAACGAGAATAGAGAAGAGAAGAAAGAGAGTGAATAATGTAAATGAAGAAATGAGTAGAATGAGTGTGATGAAAGAGAATACGGAAGGGACAAAAAAGACTGATTACAAAAAGGGAAGAAGAGAGATGAAAGAGTGTTAGGAAAGATACTGAAGAAGAAGAATGAATGAGTATGATGAAAAAAGTGAAAAAGAGTGACGAATGAAAATTATGAAATAAATTGTAAAGGAATGAAAAAAGAGTTTGATGAAAGGAAATGAAAAAGAATATCGAAATAATGTGAATGAAGAAGTGTAGATAAGTGCTGAAGAAGTAAGATAGAAAATACAAACGATGAAAAGAAAGATGAAAGAAAGTGAGGAAGAATGCCAAAAACTGTAATGAAAGAAACTGAAAACGTAAGACGGAAGGAGGTGATGGAAAAGAATAAAGAAGTAAGGAAAAAAGTGCTTAAAGAAGAAAGATGAAAGAGGGCGAGGAAGGAAATTCAGAAGAGTGTGGAAAGATCGTGAATAAAGTGAAACTTGAATTATGCGAGTGCTGAAAGAAAGTGAAGAAGTGTGACGGAAGTGAATGATGTAAGAGAAAGGAAAAGTGTTTGGAGTGATGAAATAGAATGAACAGGATCGTGATAGATTTTCAGGGAATGAAATTTTCAAGGATTCACTTTCAAATTATAGCTTCAAGACATAAACTGAAGTTTCAAAGAAAACAAATATTTGAAGAGTACAAAAGAAAAACCGAATGTTCTTTTTTTTTTTTCGCTTTTTTTTTTTTTTTTCGAATATAAAACACAAAGAAAATGACTTCGTTTTCTCTCTTGTTTCCGGCTTGCTGACCTGCTTCAATACGCATGCGCATCATTTTACAGACCTGCTACTACAGGTTTAGAGAGTGCTCCATATTCAAAAGTATAATTTGGAAAATTATAAAAATACTTTTAATTTTAATTCAAGAAATGCTTTATTTCTCTTTAAAGGTGTTTTTTCTTTGATTTTTTTTTTCTGTTTTTCGAATAATCTGTCATTTGAATGGTAGCGTAGATGATATATTTCTGTCATTCGAAGATTTGTATCTCTTATTTGAATGCTAGTGTAGATGTTTAACTGTCTTCTTAATCGCTATATCTATTATCTGAATGGCATTGTAGAGGATTTTTGTATGTTTTTCTAATAGCCTGTTAATTATTTAAAAAGTAGTGCAGCTGATTAAACACTATCTAACTGTTAATATCCAGTCAGCATCATTGACAGTTGAAAGCTTTATTTTCAATGAACGATTTAAAGTCAGGTAATTAAAACCCTACGAATTAAATCGTAACTTTGATTTAGTCGAGAAGCACCCGAACGAGCAGAGGATTATTTTTATCTCTGGTTCAGACTAATTTTTCGAATACGCGGTCCTAGTAATGTATATGAAAATTCTTCGCTGATGATAAAGTATGTGTGCGCTCAAAAGTATTTTCTTATTCATTCCTCCGATTAGAACTTGAAATAGAATAAGGTTGCGAAGAGAGCCAGGGCGAGAAGCGATGCCGGTCAAGACGAGATGGCGACAAGAAGCAAATACCAGCCGAGAGAAGACTGTAAATCGGCTTTTGTTCAATCTGCTAGGACTATAGACGGAAATGAAAGCTTTGATGTTAGATAAAAAAAAACAAAACAAATCCACATATAAGAGAATAAGTTAAGCTAATTATTTTAAATTTCAAACTACAAACCAAAGAGAATGCGCACAAGATTGCGAAGATATGTCAAAGAAAAAGAAACTTCATGTAAGATAATGAATCTCATCATCAACATATCGTGCTGGCAGCACGGATATCCCTGACCCTCTTTCGCCACTCCTCCCTATCGTTCATCGCCCTAGGCAGGTCTTCAGGACAACCGGGACATTGGCCCAGCGGTTAGAGTGTTCGCCAATGGCCCGGGAGACCTGGGTTCAATCCCAGGTCGAGTCATACCAAAGACTTTAAAAATGGAACTTGATACCACCTTGCTTAACACTCAGCATTATAAGGTACGGTTCAAGGGTAAAGTGGAGCAATCCAGGGAATGGAGTAGCGCCCTCCCCTACACCTTGGTGTAGTAGCTATCGAAAAGGTCGCTAACTTTACTATAATGAATCTATTTAGTAGTAAAGTTGATGACCGTAGTCAAGGGTGAGACGAAGGCTCCCTTTTCGATAGCTACTACACCAAGGTGTAGGGGAGGGCGTTACTCCTTTCCCTGGATTGCTCCACATTACCCTTGATCCGTACTTTATAAGGCTGAGTGTTAAGGAAGGAGGCATCAAGGACCATTTTTGAGTCTTTGGTATGACTCGACCTGGGACTGAACCCAGGTCGCCGGGCCACTGGCGAATACTCTATCCATCATGCCAATATCCAGCATAAAATAAAGCGATATGGACTCAAGACATGGAAGCGAAAGTTGATAATATGCAACCGATTTGCAAGTGCAAATTATAGGGAGACAGACATGAAACGTTCAACTCGTAAAAAGCGAAAGTAGCAAACGAGCACAAAAGGAATTCAAGACAAGGCATGACTGGGTGGAAAAGGTTATCGACTGGGAATTGTGCAAGTTAAAAAAGAAAAACTTGACCATACTACCAAATGGTATTAGTACAAAACAAAATATGTCTGGCCCAGTCGGCTGGAGGTGTGGAACACACCGACTACATCTCTGCAGAGAGGTAAGACTCCCGAAATGTGTGCCCTGGATATGATACTAAACAATCTGATGATAAGGCCCCAATAATGCTGGTGCTTTAGGGGAATGCGAAGTCTGGTATCACCTTATAAGGTCCTATCTATGGGACAAATAGAACTAAACTATGTACTTATGTTAAATAGAATTGTCTGAGATAGAATTATTTTTTGTTTGCTAAACTGAATTTTTTTCGTTGCGTTCTGGTTAGTGAACACTTTTAATATTAAATAAAGGACAAACCACGATATGAGAGAAAATAGAGATATATTCTCAGGAAAAAGTATATACAATAGAGAGACTATAAATAGACAAGAACATAGGTTAGTAAATACAGAATAAAGATATAGTCCAACGATAGTATTGGCTTCCGTTATTACTGTAACAAGTAAGGTGATCTAGTGCGATCTCCAGTCTCCAATGCTCTAATACTATTCCTATAAGAAGCTGCTCTTCACCGTCTAGTCTGCCCTGGTATTAGTAGCTACTGCTATATATGGCAGATGGACTAGTTCATAGTGTTGAAAAAGGTGGGTGATACCCAACAGTTATAAATAGAACTGTATTGACATTTAACTGTATATATCTATTCTAAACTGAATTGTTTGAAGCTTTTATGAAAATGACTTAATTCAGCGTTAAAATACTCGAAAGGGGTTGATACGTCGAAAAAAACAATAACCAACTAACCAACTAACACCTGTCCGAAAAAATGAGAAATAGAATTTTTGGGGACTATTCAATATAAACGGATTCAAAATATCCTACCAGAAGACCAGACCTTGTGTAACTTAAGAAGGAAATAAAACACACCATCAACTGGATTTTGCCATGGGTTGAAAAGGAAACTCAGTAAAATAGACATGTTTAATCTTTCCAGAGAGCCAAAAGACCTGGAAGCTGAAGGTGACGGTGATACCAGTTGTAGCTTGCACACTAGGAACACTAAGACTTAGAATAAAAGAAAAATAGAGGAAATGGAGATCAAAGGATGGGTCAAGACTATGTAGACTACAGCATTGCTGAGATCCGGTAGTACATTGGGAAGAGTCCAGAGGACCTGAGGTGACTTGCTTGTCTATCAGATACTAGTGAAAGACCCCCAGCTAACGCTAGTGTAAAAAAACCCACAATAATAATAATAATGATAAGAACCAATCATATCAAAGCGAGAATAGATAAAACTCAACAAAATAGCAAATGCAGGCTATGTGGTGACAAAGATTAAACTATCAATCATATAATAAGCGAATGCAGCAAATTAGCACAGCAGGAGTATAAGGCGAGACACGACTGGGTCAGCAAGGTGATTCACTTGGAAATGTGTAAGAAATTTCAATTCGACCATACAAACAAATGGTATATGCACAACCCAGCACCTGCCCTAGAAAATGCCACGCATAAACTCCCATGGGACTTTAACATACAAGCTGATCACATAATCCCTACCAGAAGACCAGACTTAATAATAATCACCAAAAAAAAAAAAAAGATAACTTGCAAAATAGTCGACTTTGCTGTCCCGGCTGACCACAGAATAAAACTGAGAGAATGTGAAAA
Source organism: Sepioteuthis lessoniana (assembly GCA_963585895.1). Classification (NCBI taxonomy): domain Eukaryota; kingdom Metazoa; phylum Mollusca; class Cephalopoda; order Myopsida; family Loliginidae; genus Sepioteuthis; species Sepioteuthis lessoniana. Next base: position 173,065 of record CAUZXS010006774.1, on the reverse strand, counting down.
GAAGGATAAGTACCTCGACCTTGCTAGGGAATTGAAAAAAACTGTGGAACATGCAGGTGACAATTATACCAATTGTAATTGGTGCGTTTGAAACAGTAACTAAGGGATTACTAAAGGGACTAGAGGACCTAGAAATTGGCGGACGAGTGGAGACTATCCAAACGACAGCACTATTGAGAACAACCAGAATACTAAGAAGAGTCCTGGAGACTTGAGGAGACTTGCTGTTACTCAGACTCCAGTGAAAAACCATCGGCTAACGCTGATGTGAAAAACTCTAATGAGTGAATAACAATAATGATAATAATAATAATAGAAACAATCGGATAGTAAATTTTTCACGTACCAAATGGACCACAGAGTGAAAAGCAAAGAAATCAAAAAGAGAGACAAATATTTAGACCTTGCCAGAGAACTGCAAAACATTATGGAACATAAAAGTGACGGTGATACGAATAACTATAAATGCAGTTGGAATCGTCCACAAATTCTTGGTGATGGAACTAGAAGAGATGGACCAACCGAGACGATCCAAGATACAGTCCTCGAGGTGTAATGGTTAAAGCGATGGACTGCGGAAGCGTAGAAAGCGAGTTCGTACTCCAGTCACGTTAGTACGTTCACCTTCGGCCAAGTACCCTTGGGGAAGTTATGAACGCCCTTGTCCTTCCAGCTATGGGTTAAATTGTACCACAGCTGTTCTTCTAGGAGAATGGCTTTGGCATTAGAAACACTATAAGAGGTTGATATTGTACCATATTCATATTCACAATAAACGCTATGTGCGAAATGGACATATAATGTTTATAACAATAGAACATATAAAGAACATAGGAATCTCAGAATTCGGAAACACGTAACGACTTCTTGTTCAGGTACGAAACCTTTTTATTAACTTGAGTTAAAGGTTTCGACATAAGGAGGAGAGACACAATCTTCTATGCTGTCTTATTCATTTGGTCCCCATCGCGTGCGGCCCCCATAGGGCGCAAGTTCGCCTCGCGTCTGCGAGCTCCAAAAGTCGATCCTTCTCGTTTGGTGTCTAATTCTCGACTCTTACTTTCTTCAAATCTCACACAAACCTCCGCGCGCTTCTGGTGCGTGACGTCACCCGCACCCTGTCACCGCGTTTCGTCTCGGACTATTATGACATCTGAGTGACACCTCTATCCGCCCGCGCGCGCCCGCCCGCGTTAACACCTGCCCTAATGTTGCACCTAACTAACCCATGTGCTGAGCCGAAAGGTTCTCAGCCTAACTAAACTCAAAGGCATGAACCGAAATCCCTCGGCTATTACATAACAATATGTCATTAAACAAAGAAACTAAACCAAAACAAACCAATATACAGCATTGCTAAAATAGGCCAAAATATTGAAAAGAGTTCAAGAGACGTAAGGAGACCTGCTATCTCTTGGAAAGACCATCACTAAACGCTGGAATAAAAATACTTGCAAGGAGTAATCCAGTAATGAAATAGAAAAGCGGAACCACAAAAGGAATACAAATGCCCTATCAAGAAAAATCAGAAATCTTGGAGATCAGGAAAATTCGTTAAGATGAAATAAAGTCCGAACGAGATATCTAAATTTGAGTTAAGTGTTTGATTTATCCAATTTTCCAAATATTTCTGTCATACTGTCCGATTCACTACAAAGCACATGCCTGTAAGTATTAAAAGCGGATGCCATCAAAGAAATAGAAATGAAAAAACATGAAATAAATACTTGGGCAGTCTCCCTTGTCACCTACTCAAGACACCAATTACACTGGACAAGGAAATAATTTAGTAATATGAATGATAAAACAAGGAAATTGATGACTATGCAGGAAGCTTTACACTTTAGAGATTGGTCTAATGAGTAGTGTTCACCAATGGTCCGGGAGACCTGGGTTCAATCCCAGGTCAGGTCATGCCAAAGACTCAAAAAATGGTACTTGATAACGCCTCGCTTAACACAGAGCATTATAAGGTACTTATCAAGGGTAAAGTGGAGCAGTCAAGAGAATGAAGTAGCGCCCTTCCCTACACCGTGGTGTAGTCATATTTACCAACCCATCCGCTCGGGCAGGATGTGACACAAGGTCAATTTTTAAGCGAAGTTTAACAGGCTTGAATTCAGAGTTTTCCTTCTCCTACACTAGTTGCCTAAGCAAAGCTGAAGAACCAAGACTGCCCTACTATTTACCCATAGCTGGAGGGAGAATAATTGGATTCATACTTTTCCCAAAGGTATTAGTGCTGTGTGAAATCAATTAGTCTCGTCCAGGATTTGAACTCGTGTCACCGTGTCCGTTTCCTACGACGATAACCACGGGCCCCTCCATGCAAATATATATTCCCTCTCATGTTAATACCATTAATTCAGTTGGGACTATTAATCCACATATCTTAAGGTGAGACTTCATGGAAGAAAATTTATACTGTATGTATGGCGGGGTAGCCGCTGTTTTATTTGTTTTCAATCTTTAAACCGCAATCACACACTTAATGTAGACGTCACGTGTGCATTTCCTAGGGCATTAACCATTACACCAAGGGCACTATGGGGTAGTAGCTATTGAAAAGGGAGCCTTCGGGTCACCCTCGACTAAGGTCGCCATCTTTACTTGACTTACTCGATATAAGAAGAAAAGAAGAAAGAAGAGGACAAAATAATTCCAATAGAACTAATATCAAAGCAGAAATTGCTAAGACCCAAGAGAATAGCAAGTGGATACTTACTGGTGATTGAGATGAAATAATTAATCGCATTATACAAGAACAGACACGAGTGGGTGCGGAAGCTGATCCACTCCGAATTGTGCAAGAAGCATGAATTTCACCATACTAACAAATAGTAAATCCGTAAAGCAGATGTCCTTAAAAATGAAACGCTTAAATAGCCTGGAATCTCGAGTACAAACGAATCTCTCAGTCTAAGAACTGGCTTAATTTTAATTAACGTAAAAACCTTGTCATATTCTGTATTTTGCTGTACCAACTAACCACTGAGAAATATTAATAGAATAAAAAAAGGACAGATACTATGGTCTTGCCAGATAGTTCAAAAGACTGTGAAACGTGACAGTGACAGTGTGGTCTATAGCCATAATGATATCAATAAAAACAATGATAATAAAAATACAGGCGGTACGAACGAGTTTATTCCTTTTTACTTTCTGTTCTTGGTGATACGAGGAGAGAAACATGAATCATAAAAGCTTATGCTAACCATACTATACAGACCCCCATCCATGCAAGGTGCATCTTGTGGTGTTAAGATCTCTGCCGGTAGAGACCCAAACTGATCTGCTTTTCAGATAAAAAAAACCATGACGCTCGCTTCAACAGTAGAAACTCAACTAATCTCTCTTTTCAAAATCCTCACGACATCTCTTCCAGTCATGACGTCGTCAACCCACTCTATTCACTCAGCCCCATTTCCTGACTGGGGGTTTATTATGAAAGATGATTGTTGTCATATTTAGTTGTAAAGTTGGCAACCGTAGCCAAGGGTGACCCGAAGGCTCCCTTTTCAATAGCTAGTACACCAAGGTGTAGGGGAGGGCGCTACTCCTTTCCCTGGATTGCTCGACTTTACCCTTGATCCGTACCTTATAATGCTGAGTGTTAAGCAAGGAGGCATTAAGTAAAAAATTTTGAGTATTTGGTATGACTCGACATGGGATTGAACCCAGGTCTCCCGGGCCATTGGCGGATACTCTACCCATTATGCCTATGTCCAGTAATCTATCTATCTATCTATCTATCTATGTGTGTGTGCGTGTGTGTGTGTGTCTGTGCGTTTATGTGCATGCATATCCTTATCACCTAAGACTCCAAAAAATCTTCCTGTGCAAGGCCTCAGCACTGTCCTCATCATCCTACTGGAATGACTTCATCACCGATTCTGAATCCAGGAAAAGGCTATAAGTAACAGCATCAAAGCCGTACGACTCAAGTCCAATCTATACTGAGCAGGACAGACTGGCCTCCAGGATGAGAATCATTGCCTATCCAGGATCATACACAATAGCAAGCTCTACGCTGGTCATCCCGACAGAATGGCACCCAAAAAAAAGCCATTTGTCTACCCGACTGAGAACCGTGATGCCTGCCATATTACCACCAATTATGCTGTCTCCTTCTTTGAATGCCCAGTCGGCTGGAGCTGCAGAATACACCGACTGCATCTCTACAGAGGGGTGAGTATCCCCCAATTAGTATCGTTGAATTGACACTAAACGATCGGATGGTGACGCTCCAGTAATGCTGAGCACCCCTTTATTGAAATCGTTTCCAATTTTATTCTGGCCCGCAGTGGTTGCAATTGATAGGGTCCAATATATGGGTTAAATAGAAGTAGACAGTCTGTAGAACAGAATTGTTTGAAATAGAACTGTTTTTGGCACTTAAACAGTGTAATTATGCTAAGCAGAAGTGCTTGAAATAGAACTGCTTTTGACATTTAAACAGTGTACAAATATTAATCTGAGTTGTTTGAAATAGCAGTATTTATATGTATAGAAAATGGGTGTGGCGTTACATAACTTACAATGGTTGAAATTCCATAAAACCAAACCAAACCAATCCTCCTCTGAAAATAAAATCCTGTAATACTGCTCTTGAAGACATAAGGCACAGTAGGAAGTTGAATCCGCTACGACCTTGCCAGTTCTGTCCTCCTTTGGCCTTATCAGACACGAACGAAATTGCAGTTGCAGTGGGCCATACTCTTTTTGAACTTTGTTTCGCCACGGCCATAATACTTGCATTTAATATTAAAAAGTTGGCAAGTTTTTGTCCGGCTTGAAAAGGCACACGTCATTGTACAAAAACTGCCTCTAAGGTCTTAATCAAGTAAACGCTTCTGTCATTAATCTAGATATCATCAATGGTTTAAAGTTTGCAGGTCTGCAACTGCTGCTGGTTTAATAAGACATCCGAGTGATGATTGTCGAAAGGGTCAATCGAGACTATCATCTGTGACAATGGCGTATATATATATATATATATAGTCAGAGTGATTATCAATTGGCTGAGGGAAATTTGAGGTATATGCATACATATATTCTACTTGGTTAATACACATGCAGATAGACAGACAGACAGATAGATAGATAGATAGATAGATAGATTCTGGGATGTATACACATAAACAGAATCATAGAAAAATTCACACACAAATACACAGACACATAGACATATATATATATATATATATATATATATATATTCACTATATATATATATATATATATAGCCGTCTCTTTATATATATATATATATATATATATCCCCAAATATATATTTATATATAGAGTGATAGATGTATATGAACTCTGGCATAAAAGTGAGATCAGAAGGATTCTGGTATATATATATATATATATATATAGATAGATAGATATGAAGAACTTATATGTATTGTCATATTGGGTACCGAGTTCACCAATAGTCGGGTACACTAGGTTTCAATCCCAGCAATCATAACGAAAACTCAAAAGATGGTACTTGATGCCTTCTTGCTTAACAATCAAAATTATACGGTATGGATCAAGGGTAAGTGGAATAATCCAGGGAAATATGTAAAGCCCTTCCTTAAACTCGATGTACTAGCTATTGTAAAGTGAGCCTTCGGGTCACACACGACTACGGTCGGCCAATTTACTTATTCGTACACAGATATGAACAAATGATACACACAAAATAGATACATATATATATATATATATTGATAGATACATATATATATATATATATATATATATGCACATTTGATTTAAAATAGTAATGTCTTAAATCTCAGCTGTATTATGTGTTGTTTAAATGAAGAATGAAGACTTATGCGACTTAATTTTCAGGAAAACTTTACTTTTGGAAGGCGAACTTCTAAATTTGCTAAAGAAAACCCCCAAAATTGCCCCCCCCCTGAAAAGAAAGGAAGAAAAAAAAAAAAAAAAAAAAAAATCCAAAACACCTCAAATGTAGTCTAACACGTGCTAAAGACGAAAGCCATAAAAGAGTTGACTCCTCCTCTCTCTTTCTTTCTCTCTCTCTCTCTCTCTGTGTCTCTCTCTCTCTCTCTCTGTCCACCACCAGTTGACCATGATATAGGAGTGGAACCTTTAATATAAATACTAAAATTAGTAATAATTTAATCCTTCATTTGTTGAAATAGTATGCATACGTTTGGAAGTGATTCCGTTTCCAGAAGTTTTTTCACAGAGGTCAGTAAATTTATTCTACTAAACTATTCATTTAAAAATGCACATTTGATTTAAAATAGTAATGTCTTAAATCTCAGCTGTATTATGTGTTGTTTAAATGAAGAATGAAGACTTATGCGACTTAATTTTCAGGAAAACTTTACTTTTGGAAGGCGAACTTCTAAATTTGCTAAAGAAAACCCCCAAAATTGCCCCCCCCTGAAAAGAAAGGAAGAAAAAAAAAAAAAAAAAAAAAAATCCAAAACACCTCAAATGTAGTCTAACACGTGCTAAAGACGAAAGCCATAAAAGAGTTGACTCCTCCTCTCTCTTTCTTTCTCTCTCTCTCTCTGTGTCTCTCTCTCTCTCTGTCTGTCCACCACTAGATAACCATGAAATATACCACAAAATTTCTTTGAATTTTAACATCCAGCAGTCCTGGACTTTAACTAAGTTAAAACTTAAGATAAAAAAGAATTTTTTTTTTTTTTTTTTTTTTACTACCGCGTACACATGGGAAGCAGCATGCTGTACGTGTGAGTCTTGCGGCTTAACGCTCAAGATTGCCAGTTCGATCGGGGAACTACTGCTGCTCATCTATAAGAGTGGCTTCTATAGATGAGAACAAAAACAGCCATCGAAAGATAACCATGACTAGTACTCAAACCAGATCCATAAACCGCATCGCTCTTCGCGCGGGTAAAAAAGGGGCGCGTCCTGCTGAGGTTGGAGCCCTGGCCTCGGTGTTCGAAAAATCAGCTACAGAGCTCAAACACAAACAAAAACTACTAAAATGCAAACAAACAATACAGATAGCGACATTTAACGTGAGAACCCTAAATAGAATAGGTCAACTATCAGAGCTAACTGCATCAGCCGTAGAACATAAGATAGATATAATTTGCATACAAGAGCACCGATACACGCACACCGAAGATATCAAGTATCACGAAACTGGAAATGGATGGATGCTGGTGACTGTATCGGCATGGAAAAACTCTGTCAATGCATCGGTAGGAGGGGTGGGAATACTACTAGGACCGAGAGCGTTAAAAACACTGAACAGCATTGAGAGAATACAACCTAGGATGATGGCCGCAACGTTTAATGGCAACCCCAAAGCAACAATTATCTCCTGCTACAGCCCTACCAATGTTAGCGAAGAAAACGAAATAGCCACCTTCTACGAAGATCTATCCTCCCTAGTACGTAGCATTCCGAAACACAACCTGCTAGTCATTGGCGTAGATATGAATGCACAAATCGGGAAAAACAGACACAACAAATACAGCCTCCACTACGCGTCTAACAGGAATGGACAGCATTTAATAGATTTCATGATAGAAAATAGATTAACCTGCCTCAATACAAACTTTCAAAAAAGGGAGGGGAAATTATGGACCTACACATACGCGAATAAGAGTAAAGCACAGATAGACTACGTCCTTATAAACAGGAAATGGAAAAACAGTGCGATGAATTGCGAGGCATACTCCTCCTTCGAGGGTGTGTCCTCCGATCATCGAATAGTTACGGCCAAAGTACGACTAAGCCTAAGAAAAAACGCCACACGTAAAGCGACGACCAAGCACTATGACTGGGCCCTACTCAACAACAGAGATATTAGAGATAAATATGCATTAGAATTAAGAATTAAGAAACAGATTCGAAGCACTACAAGAGAAGGTAGAAATAGGCACCCCAAATGACGAATATGAAAATTTTGTAGAAGCACACCTGGAGGCGGCAGAAAAGTGTATTCCAACAAAACCTAGAACTAAATATAGAGTCCCTTGGGAAACGCTAGCGGCTAGAGAAAAACGTGCACTTGTGAAGACTGCCTCCAAAAACTATCAACAGAACACAACAAATACAAATGCACGAGAACTAGAAAAGGCGCAACATCAATTAACAGGAATATACCTAAAAGAACAGGCAGAATACGTACAAAATCAGATAGATAAGATTAGAGACTCGGTGGAAGATAGGCAATCCAGGATAGCCTGGCAAACAATAAACGAAGTAAGTGGAAGGAAGAGCACAGCCAAAGCAAAATTGAAAGCTGCAAGCCAACAAGAAAGATTAAAACTGTGGGAACAGCATTTCAAAAATCTACTAGGAAACCCACCGGAAATAACGGATGAACCGATCACCAGAATTATTAGTAAGCAATTAGACGTAAAACTAGGTCCTTTCACCAAAGAAGAACTCGACACGGTTCTCAGAAGAATTAAAAATAGGAAAGCGGCGGGGCTAGACGAGATCCCCCCAGAAGTGTGGAAGACGAGACAATTCGACGATATACTGCTCCGGCAATGCAACGCAGTCTATAGTCAAAATAGGATAGAACGATGGACGAAGGGATGCATCCTTCCATTCCCTAAAAAAGGCGACCTCGGACTAGCCAAGAACTACCGAGGGATAACACTTACATCCATAGCAGCCAAAATCTACAATGCCCTACTACGAAACCGCATAGAACCCAAAATGGAAAACATCCTTAGGAAAAACCAAAATGGCTTCCGGAGAAATAGATCCACAACCTCACAAATACTGACCATCCGTAGAATCCTGGAAGGCGTTCGGGCAAAAAACTTACAGGCGACATTACTATTTGTCGACTTTACCAAGGCCTTCGATTCCATACACAGAGGGAAGATGGAGCAAATCCTACTAGCTTACGGCCTACCAAAAGAAACCGTAGCAGCGATAATGATTCTCTACAGAAACACCAAAGTAAAAGTACGTTCACCAGATGGAGACACGGAATACTTCGACATTGTTGCAGGAGTACTACAAGGAGACACACTAGCCCCGTACCTCTTTATCATCTGTCTAGACTATGTGCTTAGGACTTCGATCGACAAAATCAGAGAAAATGGCTTTGAGCTGACTAAGAGAAGAAGCAAAAGGTACCCCGCAAAAACAATCACGGACGCCGACTACGCTGATGACTTGGCGTTACTAGCGAATACGCCTAATCAAGCAGAGACACTACTACATAGTCTGGAACGAGCTGCAGCTGGCATTGGCCTACATGTCAATGCAAACAAAACCGAATATATGTGTTACAACCAAACAGGCAACATTGCCACACTAGACGGAGCCTCTCTGAAACTAGTCGACAAATTCACCTACCTAGGAAGCAGCGTCTCATCAACCGAGAAGGACATCGACACACGACTGACGAAGGCATGGACAGCTATCGATAGGCTCTCGATCATATGGAAGTCGGACCTAACAGATAAAATGAAACGCAGTTTCTTCCAGGCAGCGGTTGTGTCGATACTGCTATATGGATGCACCACATGGACGCTTACGAAGCGGCTGGAGAGGAGGCTGGACGGAAATTACACAAGAATGTTGAGAGCAGTATTAAACAAGTCCTGGCGACAACACCCCACGAGACTCCAACTATACGGACACTTGCCCCCCATCACAAAAACTATACAAGTTCGACGAACCAGACACGCAGGACACTGCTGGAGAAGCAAGGACGAGCTCATAAGCGATGTACTCCTGTGGACCCCCACTCATGGATGTGCAAGAGTGGGACGACCAGCACGAACTTACATACAGCAGCTATGTGAGGACACGGGTTGTAATCCTGAAGACCTGCCGGAGGCGATGAATGATAGGGAGAAATGGCGAGAGACGGTCAGGGATATCCGCGCAGGCGGCGCGACATGATGAGGATGATGATGATATATAGGTGTGTGTATGTGTGTGTGTGTGTGTGTGCGGTTGTATGTGTTTGTGTATTTTCTCTTATTCGTTCATAGGCTATTGATTATATGGAAATCAGACCTAACCGATAAAATGAAACGCATTTTCTTCCAGGCATGTGTCGTATTGATGCTGTTATATGGATGCACTACATGGACGCTAACAAAACGGCTGGAGAAGAAGCCAGACGGCAATTACACAAGAATGCTGCGAGCAATATTGAACAAGTCCTGGCGGCAACACCCGACAAGTCACCAATGATACGGGCACCTGCCTCCTATCACGAAAACTATCCAAGTTAGACGAACCAGACATGCAGGACACTGCTGGAGAAGCAGGGACGAGCTCATAAGTGATGTACTCCTATGGACCCCCGCATATGGCCAAGGAAAAGCAGGACGACCAGCTCGAACATACATACAGCAGCTATGTGAGGATACGGGATGTAGCCCTGAAGACCTGCCAGAGGCGATGAATGATAGGGGAAAGTGGCGAGAGAGTGTCAAGGATATCCGTGCTACCAGCACGACATGATGATGATGATATATGTATATTTATTAACAGAGAGATATAAACAAATGATACACACGCAAATAGTACATACACATACACATAGATAGATAGATGGATGAAAGAGGATCGCTTGAAAACGTGATGTAAATGTTGTTAAAGTCTATTATATTACAAATCTTAAAGAACGCTTCCATTATTCCCCTCTTACCATTTTTTTTATATTATTTCGTATTATACATTAATGAATCTATGTTTCGATGTACATTTCCATGGATCTTTCGAGCTGTCTACCTATTGATTGAATATCGGATTTTTCCATTTTTTCCTAGGTTTCTTTGAAAATTTTTTCTCGTACCTTTCATCTCATTTTTTTTTTTTTTTTACTTTTTTAGCTGATTTAGCAGTTCAGTCAAGCATGCCTTTCCCGCCACTTCCTCCCCTGGGCAATTTGCAAGGATTACTCGAATTCATGTGTCGGCCATTTTCTATAAAACCGTGAGCCTCACTTCCCCTCTTTCAATCGCGAAGTTTGCAATCACTCGCATGGTTTAAGGGGAATGACATTTAGATATTTATTTTTTCACTTTTTTTTTTATATTTCAACTATTTCCTCGTTGATATGAATATATAGGAAGAAAGAAATGAGAACAAAATGCTAGGAAATGGTACGGAAGAAATGGAAGTAGGGAGAATTTAGAACTTGATGGGTGAATAAGTCAGTTGAGAATATAAAGTTGACTTATTCGGAAAGAGGAGATCGAGAAAGAAAAGTGGAGAAAAAAGGAAATAGAGAACAACATTGAAAGAGCTAACAATAGAAGGGCAACTCAATGGTAAGAAAAAAAGAAAGAGTAAAAAGTGAAAAAGAGAAAAGAAAGACCAGCCCCCCCAATGATTGAATTTGGAAGCTGTCATAACAACTAAAATGAAACCTTGAAAAATAAGTAGGAATAAGAATTGAAGGAATTATATGGAATAGAGTTTTTTTTTTTTCTTTTTTTTTTTTCGTGGTGTTGGGGTCAGATTAATCAGGACGGTGAAAAGAATCGAATGTTACAAAAGCAAGAAATCTGAAACGAGAACTTACACTCGATGAAAAGAAAAGATTAACCAAAGTCAGGGTATAAAGGATTTTAAGCTGAACAGAAGATAAAAGGAAAAATAGAAAAAAATCTATCTATCAATCCATCTATCTCAGGCAGAGGTAACTTTTTTTAATAATTATAAAAATAATGATAAATGATTGCTAAAGGGACAAGAGGACTTGGAAGTTGGCAGACGAGTGGAGACCATCCAAACGACAGCATTGTTGAGAACGGCCAGAATACTAAGAAGAGTCCTGGGGACTTGAGGAGACTTGCTGTCACTCAGACTTCAGTAAAAAACCATCGGCTAATGCTGATGTAAAAAGCTCTAATGAGTGAATAATAATAATAGTAATAATAATTCTTTGGTATTTTGAGGTAAAAACGAATCATTTAATCCCAGCCAAAAGACCAGACCTATTGCTAATAAACAAAACAAAGAAAAAAATGAGACGGAGTGTATTTTGCCGTGGTGTAATAGGTAATGTACTAGACTCTAACCTCGAAGTAAGCGAGTTCAAACTCCAGTTGCGCTATTATATTCACTTTGGCACAAATATCATGGGGAAAGAATTCCCAGCTGTGGATTAAAAAGTATTATTGTAATATAATTGCAGAGGGTTTTTTTTTATATTATCATTTTTCGTTTTGTATATCTTATCTTTCTTTAGTTAGGCTGAGAACCTTTCGCTTAGTGCATGGGTTAGTTAGGTGCACACATTGAGCGCAGGTGTTCACGCACGTGCGGGGCGGATATGACAATCAGAGATGTCACAATAAAAAACCCAGATAGGAATGAGACCGGGGACGTGAATGACGTCATGCCCGGAAGCGCTGATGATTTTTGGGATTTGAAAAAAAAAAAAGCAGTTAGTTGAGATTCGAGTCTAGAGGAAGGTAGACGATTTTCGGAGCTCGCCGAGGCCAGACCAGTAGTTTGCGGCGGGGGCAGCACGTGGTGGGGGTCAGATTGAAAAGTCAGCATAGAAAGAAATTGTGTGTGTCTCTCTCTCCTCATGCCGAAAAACCTTAAACTCTAAAAGGTAATAAAAAGTTTCGTACCTGAACCAATTTCGTGTTTTTCGGATTTCTATATGCGTATGAACATTTGTGAACGTTTTATGCATGTGAATATCTTAGTCGTATGTTTTTGGACGTGGACCTGGATATGTTACATCATTGCTGTTCTTCTACAAGGATGTCTTATAATTTGCTACGTTTTATTTTGCTAAGATGTGGCAGAAGGCCGTATTAATTAGACTCCCAGTGAGACTCGAACTCTCATGTGAAGGCTTGTTAGTCTGTCTTACTAACCATTGCTCCAACCGAGGTGTTTATATAGGGATGGCTTTGGTATTAAATAACACGCGAAGGTTGATATGCCATTAAACAAAGAAACCCAACCAAACTCTTCTTTCCATACTCGTCCAGGATTTGAACTTGTGTTACAAGCGTTCCTCCTGAAAATATTCACTGAAATAATCTCGGAAATTTTTTTCTTTGATCTCATCACGTAGAGATAAATCAGATTTTATATAAATAATCGACCTTCTAAATTCGAAAACCATTGTAAGTAAATTATTTCCTAATCAAATACTCTAGTAAATGGGCCTTGTGGTAATTTTGGTGTAAAGTTTTGCTGAAGATACACAGGGAAATGGAGACCATGGATTTGTTTGGGCCTTCGAATTATCAATTTGAAAAACAATATAATTCATAAAATCGCTATTTTGCCGTATGTTAAACTCACTAAATTGTCGATCAATTCCTGATCACAACTGCGTGTCGCCTTTTCATATATTCATTTTCTACTTAACCTATCCAATCTAAATTTGCAACACCATCAGAATTCCGACCTCTCTTTCTAGGATTCCCTAGTAACTAGCACCTTGATTAACAGAACTCATCTCACGCTCCCGAAACAGAGAATCTCATTACAATAATGAAACAATTAGAAATGAATCGATTTGAGCTCTGACAGTGGCTTTCACAGAGACTTCTGGATAAATTGCTATCATTTACATGAAGAGGCAAAAGCTGGTCATGATTGCCTCATCCTTTTCTCCATCCATCCACTTGAATAGTTTAAATCAGCCGGACGCGATTAAGTTCAGCATAGGTCTTCATATTCGTTTATCTTCCTACAATCTTAGACACAACTGTAATTTGTTCGTCTCCTATAAACAGTTCACAAACTTTCAATAATATTTATCTCTTGTGCACTTACGTACTTGTAAATTTTCTCCAGGCAAACAGTGGAATATATCAATCAATCTATTCTATCATTCTCTCGAAAGGTGCAATCATTTGCTAAGCATTGCTAATTTTAGCAATATTATGCGGATGTGATACAACTTAAACTCAATAAGAATAGTTCCGAAGTTACCCGGTTAACCACAACACCTCATCTATCTATCTATCTATCTATCTATCTATCTATCTCAGTCTACTGATTATCTATCTATCTATTAGGGCCATTCGATAAATAAGGGAAATCTATCTATCTATCTATCTATCTATCTATCTATCTATCTCAGTCTACTGATTATCTATCTATCTATTAGGGCCATTCGATAAATAAGGGAAATCTATCTATCTATCTATCTATCTATCTATCTATCTATCTCAGTCTACTGATTATCTATCTATCTATTAGGGCCATTCGATAAATAAGGGAAATCTATCTATCTATCTATCTATCTATCTATCTATCTCAGTCTACTGATTATCTATCTATCTATTAGGGCCATTCGATAAATAGGGGAAATCTATCTATCTATCTATCTATCTATCTATCTATCTATCTATCTATCTATCTCAGTCTACTGATTATCTATCTATCTATTAGGGCCATTTGATAAATAAGGGAAATCTATCTATCTATCTATCTATCTCAGTCTACTGATTAACTATCTATCTATTAGGGCCATTCGATAAATAAGGGAAATCTATCTATCTATCTATCTATCTATCTATCTATCTATCTCAGTCTACTGATTAACTATCTATCTATTAGAGCCATTCGATAAATAAGAGAAATCTGTCTATCTATCTATCTATCTATCTATCTATCTCAGTCTACTGATTATCTATCTATTAGGGCCATTCGATAAATAAGGGAAATCTATCTATCTATCTATCTATCTATCTATCTATCTCAGTCTACTGATTAACTATCTATCTATTAGAGCCATTCGATAAATAAGGGAAATCTATCTATCTATCTATCTATCTATCTATCTCAGTCTACTAATTATCTATCTATTAGGGCCATTCGATAAATAAGGGAAATCTATCTATCTATCTATCTATCTATCTATCTATCTCAGTCTACTGATTATCTATCTATCTATTAGGATCATTCGATAAATAAGGGAAATCTATCTATCTATCTATCTATCTATCTCAGTCTACCGATTATCTATCTATCTATCTATCTATTAGGGCCATTCGATAAATAAGGGAAATCTATCTAGCTATCTATGTCCGTACTTATATTTATGCAAGTCCGTTCATAACTCTTTCAATATATCTGTATATGTATGTATGAATGTATATGCCTCTCTCTTTCTTTCTCTCTCTCTCTTTCTCTCTCTCTATCTATCTATATATATATATGTGTGTGTGTGTGTGTGTGTGTGTGTGTGTGTGTGTGTGTGTGTGTGTGTGATAAAAATAAGTGAAAATGTGGATAAACCAAAAACTGACGACAGATTCTCAATATTTCATTCTTTATTGGAAATAGAACTTCGTCAGATGAAGTTCTATTTGGTTAATCTACTTTTCCACGTATTTTTATCATCTTTTCAGATTTACAAAAAATATACCATTTCTCCATATATATATATATATATATATATATGTATATATAAGTTTGTACTATACAGTTCATTTCTATCTAAGTTCTTTCTTATTTTTATACAAGTTCGTTCATATCGCTTTCAATGTATGTATGTATGCATGCATATACCATCCTTTCTATCTATCTGTCTTTATCTTTATATATATATATATATGTATATATATATATAGGTATTAGTTTGTACTATCTAGCTTGATTCATTTATCTCTATCTATCTATCTATTTCCATCTGCATATTGCATATTTATTGATCAGTGTATCTCTTTAACATACTGATCATTATATCCATGTATTAATTTATAGATCTATCGATCTGATCGATCACTGTATACATAATTTTTTGTCGATCAAACCACTTCATGGACCATCTCTCAGAGAGTAAATTATCGATCAATTTATATAATACTTTTCTATAAAATCTTATTTACCTTTGTCCTTTCATTGCACCGATCCCTTTTCTCTCAAACTTCCAACACATATTTTCATGGCTGGTGCAATAGGGACGTCGTCACTATTTTGAATTATTAATTTTTCTCTTTGTTTCTTTCAGGTTTGGTCAACTGCGTCTTTCTTTGTTTCTTTCAAGTTCGTTTTTCTGTGCAGTAAAAAAGCTAGGTACTCTTTTTAAGGAACGTTGTCTCATGAGGCAACGCACTCTTCCTGCAATTTGTAAGCTGCTTGCTGTACTACTTGCCT
Source organism: Sepioteuthis lessoniana (assembly GCA_963585895.1). Taxonomy (NCBI): domain Eukaryota; kingdom Metazoa; phylum Mollusca; class Cephalopoda; order Myopsida; family Loliginidae; genus Sepioteuthis; species Sepioteuthis lessoniana. The sequence continues at coordinate 156,991 of CAUZXS010006774.1, read as the reverse complement.
TTCATGTCAGAAGCATCAGTATGAAGATTTTAGAGTGTTTGGGATGCGAAAATAGGCGGATGAGTTGAATGGTAATTATTAAGGTACGGTGGCATGGAAATCTCACTCTGATCTTTCTGGAAAGAAAAGATGTTGGTAATTTTTTGATGATATCCTTGAACACAGTTGCAGGAAATCAATCAGGTCCTTAGGTAAAGGCCTTAAAGTTTCTCAACTTATGAGGCGAATAGTGCATGAAGACATTCGCTATTTCTCATACAACAAGAGAAAGGGCTAATTTTTCTTACAGGTCTTGAAAGACAGCGCAGCAAAGATATTGAACCAACTCAAGCGTCTATCTAACCAGACATGCTTTTTGTTTTTTGTTTTCTCAAATGAGGAATATTTCGATAAGGATCAAAGGATGAACAAAGAGAAAATCCGTTAGCTTACTCTTTCCCTACATGATATACTGCTGGTTATCAAGGTCAAACATCCAGTCCACATTATAGAGTTTGGGTTAGTCACTACTGATAGTGACATGCTTCACTTCATCTTCCTACATGGCCAACATCAAGCGCCTAGAGGAGTTAGCACCGGCCTGGATCGTGGGAGTGGTATCTGGAAAAGCCTAATTATGGCAATATTATTCTGTTTCATTCTTTACCATAAGAAAACTTTAACGAAACTTATGCGTCTATATCATCCAAATATCTGGTTGTTTAACGCCTCAGATAATAATTTGCCCGGTCAGCTGGGGCTGTAGAATACACTGACTGCACCTATGCAGAGGGGTAAGACCCCCCCCCCAATGTGTGTCCTGGATATGACACTAAACAATTTGATGGTGAGGTTCCAGCAGCGTTAGAGCTTTGGGGAATGCGGAGTACCCATTTATTGCCATCGCTCCCAGGTCCACTCTGGCCCGGAGTGGTAGCACCTGATAAGGGTCCTATCTACGGGTTAAATAGAACTCTCACCATACTTATGCTAAACTGAATTGAGTAAACTGAATAGCTTGAAATAGAAATGTTTTTGACAATTAAACACTACTTACATTTAACCTGCCTGCTTATGCTTAACTGAATTATATGAAATAGAACTGTTTTTCGACATTAAAACTGTATTTACACTTAACTTAATTGTTCCATATAACTGCTTGAGTAGTTTGAAATAGCAATATTTTGACAATTAAGCTGTGTACTTATGCTAAACTGAATGGTTTTAAAGAGAACAGATTATTTACATAAAAATGGATTTGGCGTTAAATAACCAACAAAGGTTGATATGCCATAAAACCCAACAAAGCAAACCAAACCAAACCAGATAATAATCTAGCCCAGTCAGCTGTAGCTGTATGATATATCGACTGCATCTTTGATAAGGATAATAAGACTCTCCTAACGAGTGTCCTGATTTTGACATAAACAATCTGATGGTGACGGTGAGACCTTAGCCTTAGAATTTCTAAAAACAAAAAAAAAATTATCGTTCATTTTTCAGTGAACGAAAAAGATGTAATTCTAGCCTTAGAATTTTACAATCGCTCCCATATCAACGCTGGCCCGGATGGTAAAACCTGGTAGGGTCCTATCTATCAGTCAAATAGAACTAAACTGTCTACTTGTTAAACTGAATCGTTTGAAATATAACTGTTTTAACATTTAAACTGTTTACTTATCTTAAACTAATTTTTTAAAAATAGAACTGTTTTGACATTCAACAGTGAATAAACAAAAAAAAAAAAAAAAAAACTGTGTATTTATGCAAAACTGAATTGTTTGAAATAGAACTTTTCGTATGAATAAAAAGGGATTTGGTTTATAATAACCTACAACGTTTGATAGGCCATAAAAACGAAACAAAACAAACAAACCAGATATCAATCGCCTTGTTAATAAAGTGTGGTGGGTAGTTGATTAAGAAACCAGCAAAATTCTATGAGAAAGCAAAGATGAACTGAAGGCAAGGATAACGGTAATATTTATTACATTTAAACAATGAGACCGTTGGAAAGGCTTACATGATATTGCAAGGTTGTTTCGAGACCATATTGGAAGCCAATGACGCTTTCTTTGAATAGATTTAATCTACAGTATCTGAAGATATTTTTAGATCATTTTGGTTATATATTTGATAAAAATGTCAATGTTATATTCATAATTGCGTAATATTAACTTTTGCATAATTTACGTGATAACATATCCATCGCATCCAATACACACACACACACACACACACACACACACTCTCTCTCTCTCTCTCTCTCTCTCACACACACACACACACACACACATATATATATATATATATATACACGTGTGTGTGTGTGTGTGTGTGTGTGTGTGTCCTCATGATGTAATGGTTAAAGCGCTGAACTGCGGATTCATAGTTGGCGTGTTCGAACTCCAATCACGCTATTATATTCCCTTTCTGAAAAATACCCTTGGGAATGGTATGAACCCACTTCTCCTTCCAGCTAGGGGTTAAATAGCACAACTACTGATCTTCTAGAAGGATGGTTTTGGCATTAGATAACCCAAGAAGGTTGATATGCCATTAAAAAGATACAAAACAACACTCACAAATACCTATGAGTATATGCATGTGTATGTGTGCCTGCATATTGACATAGGTTGGCCAGTAAGTCCTCAGCTGACTGAGAAATAAAATAATTTATATTACACATGCAAATATATATTCCCATATTTACCAACTCCTCAACTCGGGCAGGATATGACACAAGATCAAATTTTAAGCGGAGTTTAACAGGTTTGAATTCAGAGTTTTCCTTCTCCTTGACTAGTTGCCTTACCAAGGCTGGAGAACCCAGTCTTTCCTACTATTTACCCATAGCTGGAGGGAGAATAATTTGATTCATACCTTTCCCAAGGGTATTAGTGCTATGTGAAATGCAATCAGACTCGTCCAGGGCTTGAATTCGTGTCGCCGTGTCCGTTTCCTATGACGATAACCAGGGGCACCTCCATGCAAATATATATTCCCTCTCGTGTTAATACCATTAATTCAATTGGGACTATTAATCCACATATCTTAAGGTGAGACTTCATGGAAGAAAATTTATACTGTATGTATGGTGGGGTAGCCGCGGTTTTATTTGTTTTCAATCTTTAAACCGCAATCACACATTTAATGTAGACGTCACGTGTGCATGACAATCTTGGAAGAAACGCCCGGCAATCGTCGGTTGAAAAATGGTAGCACTTCCTCACGATTAAGCAAAGTTTAGCACGAATTATACAGAAAAAAAATGATTTAGGCTGGCCTTTTCTACTCCATCAACCATATTGACTAGGCTCAACACTAAGTGATTTACTTCTTTTTCGTTCACTGAAAAATGAACGATAAATTTTTTTCATTTTTAGAAAATCTGCTGAAAACATTTGGAAAGCTTTTAGAACTCTACCTGTAATTAATTAAAAAAATAATTTTGACTAAACCTAATATTTTCATCAAACACAAGTTTAACTAGGAAATATTTGTCGCAGTCTCCTGTAATCATATTTACCCAACCCCTCCACTCGGGCAGGATATGACACAAGGTCAATTTTAGGCGGAGTTTAACAGGTTTGAATTCAGTGTTTTCCTTCTCCTAGAAGGCTGAAGAACTAGTCTGCCCTACTATTTACCATAGCTGGAGGGAGAATATTTGGATTCATACCTTTCCCGAGGGTATTAGTGCTCTGTGAAATGCAAACAGTCAGGTCCAGGATTTGAACCCGTGTCGCCGTGTCCATAACCTGCGACGATAACCATTACACCACGGGCACCTGTAATCAAAATAAATTGTGTATATCGATTTTCAGGTGAAAGGTTCCGTTAGTTGATCATTCTATGGAAAAGGTTTGCGTTTTACCGCTTTCTTATAAGCCGATCTGTTGTTTTGTAGAAATATTTTCAGTCTGAAAAGTCGACATGTACATTGCAATTTACGGTATATAGCGTTCTCAGATCATTTCGTCTCCATTCTGATCTCCTCAACACCAACATAATATTCTATGTGATTAATTATATCCTTATCCACAGCAGAATTACTTTGTGGTCTAATTGAATGAGTGGACCAAGATCACCCCCGGGGAACATATACCACATTGATACGCTAACACCTCCAAATGCACATTTCGGAATCATCATGTCTCATCTTTAAAAGGAGGATTATATTTATACTTCTTAGAAAATAGCTCTATCAAAGCTTCATCAACTCAGATATGAATACATCGTAATTTGGTTATTTTTCAGTTATTGCAGTTGCCAACAACCTAACTATAAAGAGACACTTGTTAAAGTGTCTTTTAGAGATAAAAGTTTTAACGGTTTGCATGTGATTTGGTTTGGTTGGGTTTTATGGTATATCAACCATTGTAGGTTATTTTATGCCAATTCATATTTATACATATATATTAAATATATATGGTTTGGTTTGGTTGGGTTTTATGGCATATCAAATATTGTAGGTTATTTTATGCCAATTCATATTTATACATATATTTTAGATATTTATGATTTGGTTTGGTTGGGTTTTATGGCATATCAGATATTTTTGGTTATTTTATATCAAATCCTCTTTATAGATATATATTAAATATATATGATTTGGTTTGGTTGGGTTTTATGGCATGTCAAATAATGTAGGTTATTTTATGCCATCTCCTATTTATACATATATATTAAATATATGTGATTTGGTGTGGTTGGGTTTTATATCATATCAAACATTCTAAGTTATTTTACGCCAAATCCTATTTGAATGAGTGAACCAACATTACCCCTATGGAACATATACCACATTGATACGCTAACACCTCAAAATGCACATTTCAGATGCGAAATTTATATTTGTACATATATATTTATACATAGGGTCTTTGGTTTTTTTCTTAAAGAAAGTATTGCGCTGTAATATTAATTACATTGAGCTCTCAACCAGGAAAATTTAGATGTTCAGCTTTTGAATGATTTTCTTGTCCTGAAGGAATTACTCCCAACTCTGGTTTAACTGGACTGAATAATACTATATATATATTTATACATATATATTAAATATTTGTCTTGGTTTTGTTGGGTTTTATGGCATATCAAACATTGTAGGTTATTTTATGCCAATTCCTATTCATACGTATATATTAAATATTTATTATTTGGTTTGGTTGGGTTTTAATCAAGTCTTGCCGTTCAACATTACTCATTCTTTTACACAGAGTTAAATGGTTTCAAGTAACACTAACAATTCAATTAAACATCAGCCATTTGTTTACACACATAGTTTAAATATCAAATTGTTCTATTTGACTCATAGATAGGGCCGAATCAGATGCCACCACTCTAGGCAAGAGTGCACTTAGGGGCAATGGCAAAAAAAGAGTACTTCACATTCCCCAGAACCCAAAGAATGGAACATCTATGTCAGATGGTTTAATATCATATCTAGAACACTTGCAGGGAGAAGAGGATGTCATTCTTTATAAGAAATGCAGTCGGCGTATTCTACAGCCCCGACCGACAGGACAAGTTGATTTAATTTTCTCATGCTTTTCTTTTATTTTCATATGAATTACTGGGTCGATTAGTCCATTAACCTTTGCTTATAAGCTTCAGTCAGTATAGGATGTTTTTATTTAAGCAACCATGGCTTCTCTGTAGTGATAATTTACTAAGATTTTTGCTTAGAGGTAGCACAAGGCCATATGAATGGGGCACCCTGGGAGTCTCCGTTGTGATTATCATTTTGAAACTTCATGGTATTTAAAAGAGATCTGTATTTTGGCACTTGTTTGTATTGTTGGTTTCTACTAATTGATTGGGAACAGAACTTGTTTGGTTCAATCCTTTGGTTCTCCAGAATGATCTCAAAGTAAAGGACCCTCTTCCAATCCCATCTTATTCAGAGCATTGAAGTTTGGGATGAAGAAAAGCTTTTGCTACGCTAAATCGTGTTTTCTTTATTGTTTTTAGGAGTACTTAACCTAAGCAAACAGGACCAAGCTTTGTCGAATAATTTTTAAGGTTTGATACTATTTTGACAATATATATATTTTAAAAATCACCAAACAATGAACGCAATCTTTTTTTTTTTTACATATGAATTTTACAAACCTTCTATATGAGCAGGTGCCGACAGAAGGTCATATTTGAGCTAAGTTTTGCACGTTTAATTCAAAATTTTCTTTTTTGATCATATGACACTCCAAGGTAAATGAACCCAGTATGCCTTACTTATTTACTTATAGTAGATGAGAAAATAGTTGGATTCATGCCTTTTCCAAAGGTATTAGTACTATGTTAAATGCAAACAGCCTGATCCAAAATTTGAGCGATATCATATCCTTAGAACGGTTTAAAAGTGCTTTTCTTTGTTTTTATAGCAGATCAGCCGACTTGAAGAACATTATGGTCCCATTTCCACGATTCGCACAGGATGTGACCCAAGTTCAATGTATATATATATATATATATATATATATATATATATACGCCTAGCTGAAAGCATGTGTACATGACTGACTAAGCTTATAGGCGTAGAATATATATATATATATATATATATATATATATATATATATATATATATATACTCGTATGGGTTGGTAACCGTAACTATACGAATGTGTCTGAGCATAGGTAGCATATATCAATTCCTGCAGGTGTTCACCAACGCTTCCCCACGGACAGGATGCGACACAAGGTCAATTTTGATGCGGGATTTAACAGACCTGAATACATAGTTTTTTTTTCTCTCTTAAACCGGTTGCCATAATATTTTTACCCATAGCTGGAAGGAGAATATTTGGATTTATAGCTTTTTCAAGGGTATTAGCGGTATGTGAAATGCAAAATGCATCGTCCTGGATTTGAACCAGGGTCACCGTTTTCAGATAATGTGCTTCTTTGCTAAGGCTAGTCAAGCAGTTTTGATCATCTTGCGTATTTTAGATTTAACTGCATCCAGTTGGATGCCACATTGCCTTCCAATACGCTCTCATATCAAATTCTT
>CAUZXS010006774.1:115000-145000 GCA_963585895.1 Sepioteuthis lessoniana | reverse complement strand
TAAAACTTTATCGCGCATGCGTGAAACGAACCTATTAGACTAATCCTCCTTGATGCAATCAGCATTCGAGTGAATATCACGTTGTATTAATCGCATTGCCAATAGATTACCACTGCATATTTCATGGTGAATTTACTGATACAAGCGGACGTTTCAACTTGAGAGATATCAAATACAATTCGAAGATGCAAACGAATTTATTTCACCAGAAAAAGTGAGTAATATTTAGACAAAATTTACTTCAAAAGATACAGAAACTATCTACGTATATACGATGTACGATATATTTTCCATAAGTCATGCAATTCTTTGATATGTACGTCAAGCCTGAACTTAAATCAATGAACAAAATAAGTACTTTTTCAACAACAATTTATTCAAAAGAACATCAAACCTATCTATCTATCTATCTATCTATCTATCTAAACAACGATGTTATTCTTTCAAGATTTTTTACTATATTCAAGATGGATATTATTGAGAATTATTCTCACTCTATTGCATCAAAACTAACTGAAAATCCCACCGCATGAATGTACATAAAAGTTTACTCATTTTCTGACTTTGACAAATTCATACAATTAGTTCAGCGCAGTAGAGTTTGGTTATAAATAATACCTAACTATATCTGACTTTACAGTATAAAATGTCACTAGAAAAAATAAAATCCAAGAAAATTAATTTAGAAGAAAATTAACTTATAAAAAATGTTAAAGCTGTACTTATTTATGGCTGATATCATATATATATATATATATATATATATATATATATATATATATATATATAATTATTTGGTCCAGTTAAACCGGAGTTGGGAGTAATTCCATCAGGACGAGAAAACTATTGAAGAGTGAACATTTAAATTTTCCTGGTAAAGAGCTCAATGTAACAGACATTACAGAGCAATAAATTCTTTAAGAAAAACAACAAAACCGGACACATTAGGATTATAAATTTATTTCCATCCTGTTACTTGTTTTTGAAAAATTCAAAAACACGACAAAAGATTTACAGGACTCCTTTAGATCCTTTGGATAAAATAAATCGGAATAGAAACAGAAAAAGGTGGGAGGGGATAGAAGAGGGGTGAAGAGTTATCTCCTCATTTAGCCCACTTCCGTTTTTTAATTTTAATTTCGGTTAGAATTGTAGTAAATTTATTTAAAAAAAAAAATTAATTTTTATTTTAATTTTTAAATTCTAATTACATTTTGACTTAAACTACAGATTTAATATTAAAATAGATTTTTAACTTTATTCAATAACTTTACGTAATGATACAGTAATAATTATATTAAATTAATATATATATATATATATATATATATATATATATATATATATATATATATATATATAGTGTCTGTGTTTGTGTGTATAATATCACCTAAAACTGAGTACACATATTTACAAAAAATGAATTTTACATTATATCATATTTTTAATTTATGTTTATGGCGTCATTGGCCTAATGAGTTGAGTGTTCGCCAATGGTCCAGGAGATCGGGCTTTAATCCCAGATCGAGTCATACAAAAGACTCAAAAATCGTACTTGATGCCGCCTTGCTTACACTCTGCATCATAAGGTACGTATCAAGGATAAAGTGGAGCAATCCAGGGGGCGGAGTAGCGCCCTCCCCTTCACCTCGGTTTAAAAGCTATGGAAAAAGAAAACCTTCAGGTCACCCTCGACTACGGTCACTAACTTACTTTTATGGCATATCAAACATTGTAGGTTATTTAATCCCAAATCCTGTTTATGCTCATATAGTAAATATATACCAATTGTTAATTCATTTTGTTAAGTATATTTTGAAATGTACCTGAGCTAATTTCTTTCTTTTTTTTTTTTTTGCAAACAGTTAAATGGTTTCGTGTATTTCTCTATAACACGAAACCTTTATTTAAAATTAATTGTTTGTTCGTACCAAAGTGAAATGGCTTCGAGTATTGTTATATAACAGTAATAATTTAACATCAGTCATTTGCTTGCATTTAAATATATATACGTGTTATAGGATTAAGTAATGATTTCTTTATATTAATCATTTTTCGTTAATTATGTTTGATCATTCAGTTTAGTTGGGCTTTGAACTATTTGGATTAAGAGTTCAGGTGCATAGTCATTGGGTACCGTTTTACACTCGTGCGCAAAGGGTATGACAATGGTGATTGTAATAATAAAACCCAGACAGGAAATGGGGCTGGAGTGTGGATGACGTCATGCCCGGAAGAGATGGTCCTGAGAATTTGAGGATTTTGAAAAAGAGTCAGTTGAGAGTTGGATTTGAGCCATTGAGGATGTAGTTGTTTTTTTTTAATCTCTACCGTCAGAGATGAATTGAGATCTTAAACACCACAATTTTGTTGGAATGTGGTTAGCATAGTAAGAATTGTGTCTCTCTCCTCCTGTCGCTATGGGCCGAAGTCAAGAATTAATAAACCTTTCGTATTTGAAACAACAGAGTTCGCCCGTGTTTGTTTTCGTATCTGCACATCATCAAATTGAGATCTCAAACACCACAATATGCACCGCTTGTTGGAATGGGGTTAGCAGAGTAAGAATTGTGTCTCTATCCTCGTGTCGCTAATGGCCGAAGTCAATGAATTAATAAACCGTTCGTACCTGAAACACCAGAGTCCACCTGTGTTTGTTTTCGTATCTGTACATCACCAAATTATACAACATACGTATATGAGTTGCAAGTTAATCGTTTGCAAGTAATTTCTATCTCAAAATTAAAATCATTAAACATGGCCGAAAATCATTGCTCTACTTTAATGAAGGTTTGTTGATTAAAAAGGAAGTTAATGATAATTTTAATAACCCTATCGCTGCTTTTTGATGGTTTTAATATGTGAACTTTTGACTTCCTTGTTTTTTTTTACAATCTCAATAATATTATTGACGCCTGCAACCATGGTCTATATGGAAACGGCGGGTTGACAATTGTAAATAACTGCTCGCCTAGAAAAGGCGTTAGGATTAGGAAAAGGTTTTTATTGGTTGTTCGATTAGTTTGGATTAAGTTGGATATTAAAAATAATCTAAAGATTAGAGATTAGACATTACACTCAACTTGAGGCTCTAACCACCCTAGAGAATTTTTCAAACATTTCCCAAGCGGTATAATATTTAGATTATCTACTAATTCCTCTACCATCAACGTTTATCCCCAAACAAGCACGAGTATGAGTTGGAGCTAAAAAAATAATGGTCACAAGACCAAACTTGTTTATAAAACCTCAGATAAACATCAGATGTATGTAATAAGTAAGTAATGTTGGCGACCGTAGTCGAGAGCAACCAAAGGGCTCCCTTTTCAATAGCTACTACACCGAGGTGTAGGTGACGGCGCTACTCCTTTCGCTGGATTGCTCCACTTTATCCTTGATACGTACCTTATATTGCTGAGTGTTAAGCAAGGCGGTATCAAGTACCATTTTTAAGTCTTTGGTATGACGCGACCTGAGATTGAACCCCGGTCTTCTGGACCACTGGCGAACACTCTACTCAATGAGTCGGTGTAGATGTATGTAATAGGAGGACAAAAAAGGCATGGAAAATTTTATAGTTCACGCTACCATACAACATAGCCGTAGTTAATAAATTAGGAAAATATTTCTTTAGATTATTAAAGAATTTTGTTCCGTCAAGCAACATGTTATAAACAATCATCATCATCATCATCATCATCATCATCATCATGTCGTGCTGATAGCACGGATATCCCTGACCCTCTCTCGCCACTTCTCCCTATCGTTCATCGCCCGAAGCAGGTCTTCAGGACAACATCCCGTATCCTCACATAGTTGCTGAATGCATGTTCGTGCTGGTCGTCCTGCTTTTGCACTGCCATGTGTGGGGCTCCATAAAAGTTCATAACTTATGAGTTCGTCCCTGCTTCTCCAGCAGTGTCCTGCATGTCTGGTTCGTCTAACTTGAATAGATTTCGTGATAGGAAGCAGGTGGCAGTACAGTTGGTGTCTTGTGGGGTGTTGCCGCTAGGACTTGTTCAAGATTGCTCGCAGCATTCTTGTGTAATTGCCGTCTAGCTTCTTCTCCAGCCGTTTTGTTAGAGTCCAGGTAGTGCATCCATATAGCAGTATCGATGCGACCACTGCCTGGAAGGGGGTGTCGTCGTGGTGTTAATGGTTAAAGCGATGGACTGCGGAATCGTAGGACGCGAGTTCGTACTCCAGTCGCGTTATTACATTCACTTTCGGGCAAATACCCTTGGGAAAGGTATGAACCCCCTTATCCTCCCAGCTATGGTTTAAATAGTACCACTACTGTTCTTCTAGGAGAATGGCTTTGGCATTAAATAACCTAAAAAGAGTTGATATGCCATTAAACAAAGAAACCAAACCAAACCAAACCAAACTGCCTGGAAGAAACTGCGTTTCATTTTATCGGTTAGGTCTGATTTCCATATAATCGATAGCCTATTGATAGCTGTCCATGCTTTCATTAACCTCGTGTCGATGTCCTTTTCGGTTGATGCGACGCTGCTTCTTAGGTAAGTGAATTTGTCTACTAAATTTGATCAATAAAAGTAGCACTAAAAAACTCAATAACAGACAACATATTGAACCCCACTAAATGCAGCTGCATCAATAAAAAACGCTCCTTTATGGCAAATTTAAATACGAATGCATAGTGGAAAAAGTGTAGGTGTATGGCTGAAAACCCAACAATGATAGTAGTAATGATAAAAATACGTATACGTATGTTTTTTCCAAGTAACTTTCAAAAAATGATCTTACGACTATAGAATAAATTTTGCACACGAAATATATAGGCACAGATCTAGTTCATCTGACTACATATGGGAAATTTTTTAAAAAATCAAGGTATTGATCCTTAATTAAAATGAGATGTATTTTTAAAAAATGCAGTAAATATAAGGCTGGTGATAAATATTGACTCCTATGTATGGAGGAAAAGCTAGCTATAACTTCGTACATTAATTCTAATTAGTTACTCAACCAAAGATCAGAGGTACTTAATGTTGGTTTGGTTTGTTTGGTTTTATGGCATATCAACTCTTGTAGGTTATCTAACGCCAAATCCATTTTTATGTAAATAATCTGTTCTATTGAAAACAGTTCAGTTTAGCATAAGTACACAGTTTAATTGTCAAAAACATTTCAATTTCAAACTATTTAAGCAGTTATATGTAATAATTCAGTTATGTGTAAATACATTTTATTGTCGAAAAACAGTTCTAGTTAAGCATAAGCACGCAGTTTAAGTGTAAGTACGCTTTAATTGTCAAAAACGTTTTTATTTCAAGCTATTCGGTTTACTCAATTCAGTTTAGCATAAGTATGCTGTTAGTTCTATTTAACCCATAGATAGGGCCCTATCAGGTGCTACTACTCCGGGCCAGAGTGGACCTGGGAGCGATGGTAATGAAGGGGTAATCCGCATTCCCCAAAGCTCCAGCACTGCTGGAACCTCACCATCAGATTGTTTAGTGTCATATCCAGGACACTCTTGGGGGGGGGTCTTACCCCTCTGCAGAGGTGCAGTCAGTGTATTCTACAGCCCCAGCTGACTGGGCAATTAATGTTGGTATGCAAAGAAAAAGTTTGTTACTTGTCAAATAAGATGTGGCTTTTTTTGCTATTTTTATTATTATGCTAATTATTAAATTTTTTCTGGTGACTGTTTTATCAATGAAATGTCGTTTTGACACTAAACAATCTGATAATGAGGTTCCAGTAATTTTGGAGCTCTAGGGAATGCAGACCATCACTTCATTGTCATTGCTCCCAGGTCAACTCTGGCCCGGAATTATAGCACCTGATAGGGCCCTATCAATGGGTTAAATAGAACTAACTGAATACTTATGCTAAACTGAATTGTTTGAATTAGAACAGCTTGACTAAACTGAATAGCTTTCAATAGAAATGATTTTGACAATTAAACTGTACTTACATATAAACTGCGTGATTATACTTAACTGAATTGTTTGAAATGGAACTATTTTGTCATTAAAACTGTACTTAAACTAAACTGAATTGTTTAATATAGAACTGTTTTGACATTTAACTATGTGTAAACGGAATCTGTACTTATACAAAACTGAATTAGCTGAACATGAAGTATTTGAATAAACTGAATAGATTGAAATATAAATGTTTTTGAAAATTAAACTGCGTTCTTATACTAAACTGAATTGTTTGAAATAGAACTGATTATTTGTTTAAAATTGGATTTGGCGTTAAATAACCTACAAAGGTTGATATGCCACAAAACCGAAACAACCAAACCTATCCTGATGATCGAATTCGTGAAACCTTGGTAGATATCTTCTGGTTCTTCATGTATTCTAATTTCGGTTTACTTAGTGTACTTACACGTTTCAGCTTAGGTAATTCTGTCGGTTATTTTCTTTTGTCAAGGCATTGCGGTACTGGTTGATAATTTTCAAGTTGTACGAATGTTTTTAGTCTTTTCTGTTTTGATTATTTTTTTCCCCAAATATCAGTTTGTGTAATATTTCTTTATATACAATTGTATCATATGTTGTTGTTTTTTTACTCCCCAACACAAAACTATAGAATTAAACAAATTGTAAATTTAAGTATGTACATGATAATCATCATCATCGTCATCTTGTCGTGCCACCAGCACGGATATCCCTGACCCTCTCTCGCCACTCCTCCCTATCGTTCATCACTTCTGACAGATCCTCAGGGCTACATCCCGTATCCTCACAGAGCTGCTGTATGTTAGTTCGAGCTGGTCGCCCTGCTTTTGCTCGGCCATGTGAGGAGGCCCATAGCAGAACATCACTTATGAGCTCTTCCCTGCTTCTCCAGCCTTGTCCTGCTCGTCTTGTTCGTCTAACTTGGATAGTTCTCGCGATGGGTGGTAGGTGGTCGTATAGCTGCCGCTTTGTTGGGTATTGCTTGCAGGACTTGTTCAACATTGCTCGCATCATTCTTGTGTAGTTGCTGTCAAGCTTCTTCTCTTGCCGTTTTTTTACCGTCCATGTAGTGCATCCATATTGCAGTATCAACACGACCACTGCTTGGAAGAAACTGCGTATAATTTTATCGGTCAGGTTTGACTTCTATATGACCGATAGTCTATCGATAGGTGTCCATGCCTTTGTTAGTCACGTGTCGATGTCAGTACCGGTTGATGAGACACTGCTTCCATATGTATTGGGAATATGTTCCTATTTACATATCTTATTTGATGTCAAAACCACCCTCGTTAAAAAAGTGTAGCGGTACTTCTTAACCCATGGCTGTAGTAATATAAGGGTTCATGCCTTTCCCTAGGGTATTAGTCTGAATGTGAACGTACAAGAGCAACTGGAGTTCAAAGTAGCTAACTACGATGTTACTGTCCAGCTGATGGGAATCTAACAAGTGCTCTCATTCCTTGTGCGAGTGGACCAGGGAGTAATATCAATGAAGGGGTATTTCACATTCCCCATATTTCCAGAAATACAGCCTCTCCATTAGAGGCAGTTTAGTACCATAAGGGGGGGTCTTAATTCTATGCAGGGTGTGCAGTCAATGTATTCTAAACTGCATCCAATGGTAAGGCACCATATTTTGAAGTCTGGTGGGTATGGAGTAACTATTCATTGCCATTACTTCACAGTCCACACTTACCCGGAGTGGTTACACAAGTTACAGTGACATCTATGGTTAAAAATGGATATGTTTAAAGTATTTGTATTTTCTATAACGGTGTACAACATATAAAAACACCAATGAAATTTTAAAAAAACAACAACTAAAATATCTCTCAAGAAACAACAACACAAAAAATGTCAATATGGGCATACAATGATTGAACTACCTTTTAAGATCCAATCTATAGTTCTAAAAGTAATGTTTAAAATTATTCTTATCTTATAGAAACAAGTGCCAAAAAATACACAAAAAATGTAAATACCAGTTTGAATGTATTATGAAAGCAGTTCACAAACATCTAGGCTTTAAATAATCCTAGACCGTTGGGGTATCCCCTATAGATGGACTCGTTCATATGTGACATATACCGACTGGGCTCCCTTATTCTCAGTCTCAGTCTCAGTCTCAGAGCAGTCTCAGCTGATTGTTAAGCTGAGGAGGGGTTTCTACCAGCTCTCTATGGACTATTTTCCTTCAATATATTTCTTATCATTTATTTTTGTGTTATTGTTGTATATTGACCTCCGACCCAGCCAAACTTGCCATTCCAAAGATGGCGGAAGTTCCATATTCCATTGGCGTGGGCAAGCTTGGCTGATAATATCGGACTGGGTTAAAATCCCACGGTACAGTCACAAACTGATGCACCGGAAGAGGGTGACCTGTGATCTGTATGACAGTTATTTCCGCTCGATGATGATCAAAACATGCCATTCCAAAGACGGCGGAAGTGGATATTCCTTTGGCCATTTATGGGAATAGATTGAGTGGAAGTTGAACTATTATATAACTCAGTGCACAGGAAATTCAGAGAGTTTGGGGATCAGACGAGTTGGAGATAAGATGCGGTAGAGAAAACCAGCACCCACAGAGGGCCCCCGGTTGAGCTGCTTAGGAGAACGGGAAAGAAATGCTGATGGCCATAAGAGTGGGGGTCAATATGTTGCGGTTCTGTTCGGTCTCCAACTCCCTCTCACACACAACCCTTTCAATAAAGTGAGAGGTATATTTTTCTAGAGAATTGTGTCACTCGTCATTATTATTGTGTCGTTGTGTTCTACATACATGCATCTGCCTATGAGTATGCAACATTATCATTTGAACCTCCTCTTGTCCATAACAATAAATGAATGATTGAATCAGTTTATCTCTCCAGTGCATTTGTATCCCTGCTAATTGGACGAAGTTAATTAATTGATAATGAAAAATGATCTTTGAAATGATGAACATATCAGACAATTCAACGTTTGGTGGATATATTTCTAGGGATTTTTTAGTTTTGTTTTAAAAGCTTTACTCGTTCAAACCTAAATCCTAGTACTCATTCTCCTTTCTCGAGCAATGCAGAGTTCCCTCCAGCAGAAGAGAACACAAACCAGTTAAATACGTCCACAGATCATAATGAAAGCAAACATTTTCCGAGTACATAATGGATGTGCCGTGCAGTGTGGGTGAAATTATCTTTTTCATGGCTGGTTTGGTAATAACAGCGCAGGACGGTACACGGACACTTGACCCTCAAGCCTAACTGGACTTTAGCAATTATCAGGGGTTATTGTTCTTGTCTTTTGTCGATGTGCAGGTGGACTTTGCCGTGTGTTTAGGACAAAGACAGCTGGAAGCCACTCTCCCCAAAACAACTGAAAACTCTGTTCGAAGACGAAGCTCTGACAAGAAGACGATGCTGGCAGCTGTAGGAAAAGTAACGAAGGAAACTGTAGTGGCAGGTTTGGCATTTCCTCAAAGGTTCTTTGTTAAAGCCATTCTCTGTCTATTAGCAGAATCTACCGAGAACAGATTGATGTCTCCACAACTGAAATTATGGCATCGCACAAGGTCATTGTATTTTTCGTTTATGATAACGGTAATTGAATTAATATTCTTCTCTATTATCTGGATCGCTGTCTGTCTGTAGTTGTATATCTAGGACTTTGTCTCTCTGCCTTTTTATCTCTCTTTCTCTATCTCTGTCTCTGTTTTTCACACACACACACACACACACACACACACACACACACACACACACACACACACACACACACACACACACACTCTCTCTCTCTCTCTCTCTCTCTCTATATATATATATATATATATATATATATATTTATAATATTACACACACACAAACACATGTATATATATATATATATATATATCGCTGTCTGTCAGTGTAGTTGTATTTCAAGGACCTTGTCTATCTACCTGTTTCTCTCTCCCTCTCTCTTTCTCTTTCTCTCTCTCTCTCACACACTCTGTCACTCTCTCTCTCTCTCTATATATATATATATATTATTACACACATAGACACACAAATATATATATATATATATATATATATATATATATATATAAAGATCGTATCAGAGAGAAAATTCGAAGAAACCTACATTTTCCAAGCATAAAAATCAGTGTTATATATCCATTATAGCCGCATTGCCCCTATTTATGTATATCGTGTGTGGGGGGATTTCTTTAAAATGAGATTCTGCTGATGTCACTGTACTATCTACATGCCTCCTGTTTTTGTGTCTTTAAAATTTTATTTTCTTCATACACATCTCTCCTCACCTAACTTAACTTTTAATCTTATATTACCTTCTTACTTTTTAGTTACCTTAAACCCTCTCTCCTACAAATAGTAACTACTTCCGCAATAATTGAATGTGAGGAGATATGTGAGAGATTTTTTAAATGATTAATACTATCCAATTAATGGTATTTATAACACGTAACTGTAGTCGAGGGTGACCCGAAGTCTCTGGCATAATGGTTGGAGTGTTCGCCAATAACCCGGGAGACCAGGGCGACTCATACCAAAAACTAAAAAGAAATGTTACTTGATGCTACCTTACTTAACACTTTGCATTATGAGGTAAGGATCAAGGGTAAAGTGGAGCAATCAAAGGAAAGGATCACGGCTGTGCTCTACACCTTGGTGTAGAAGCTATCGAAAAGAGAGTCACCCTCTACTAAGGTCGCTATCTTTACCTACTTTATGATACTTTAAATTTCTCTCTCTCACACACATATATAAACAGTTTTTTTTTGCTTAGTTTAATTTGGTTTTTATGCATATCAACCATTGTAGGTTTAGGTATCGCCAAATCCTCTTTATAAAAATATATTAAACATGTATATGATTGTTGAAGACATTTTGTTGATAACATTCTTAAATGAGCCTTGATATATTTTTTGCACACAATTAAATGGGTTCAAGTATTGTGATAAAACAGTTACAATCTAACATCAGTCCTTTGTTTGCATATATAGTTTGTTCTATTTGACCCAGAGATAGGACCCTATCAGGTTGTACTACTCCGGTTAAGAGTGGACCTGGGAGCAATGGCAATGAAGGAGCCCTCCACATTCCTCAAATCTCCATCGCAGGAACCTGCTCATCCGCTGGTTTGATGTCACATACAGGTAATTCATTGTGGGGTCTTATCCCTTTGCAGATATGCTGTCGGTTTACTCTGCAGTCACTGAAGACTGGGCTTATATACATTAAGATAAAGTGAATAAATTGTCTTTAATTGGAATCATTTTTGATATGAGGCTTCTTAATCTGGGAATTATTTTTTTTATTTATTGCAGACTTTTTGTCCTCATCTTGGTAGTTTTTGTGTTGTTTCTTCTTCACAAAGTTTCGGCCAAATTGGCCTTCTTCAGGTGATTAACCGCGACCTCGGATAGGAATGCAGAGTCTTTTAACCGTATCCCCAGTAATTACTGCCTTCCATAGTTATTGTCTATCGCACCACGTTTTTGACCAAGTAAACCTCTGGCCGGCTTGGGTAGCACAGCGGATAGAGGCGTTGCGTCTCTACAGTTCCAGGTGAGCATTGTCAGAAGATAGCGGTTTCAATTCCTACCCAAGTCGGCCAGAGGTTTACTTGATCAAAAACGTGGTGCGATAGACAACAACTATGAAAGGCAGTAATTACTGGGGATACGGTTACAAGACTCTGCATTCCTATCCGAGGTCACGGTAAATCACCTGAAGAAGGCCAGAGGTGAAATTTGGCCGAAACGTAGTGAAGAAGAAATAACCCAAAAACTACCAAGATGCGGACAAAAAGTCCGAAATGAATAAAAAAAATAATTCTCAAAGTGAATAAACTTTTATTATTTATTTAAAAAAAAACAAGGTCTAAAATAATCAAAAAGTATCCTCAACACCTAAGACGACCGAGTTTTATTTATACTGTACTTTGTTCCTTCATTACTATCATTTCAATGCAATCTTCTTGAGAGGTGGAAAATTACTATCCTCAGATCTGGTCAGCTATAATTTCTTCCCCACAAGAAAATAACTTGAAACTGGTAATAATGCGACCGCCAAGGAGACGGTCATTGAATTTCGTTTTGTTGTATAGCTTGGTTAGTTTTGGTTCTATGGCACATCAACCATTGTTGGTTATATAATGCCAAATCCATTTTTATACAAATAAACCATATTTACCCAACCCCTCCGCTCGGGAAGGATATGACTCAATGTCAATTTTTAAGCGGAGTTTAACAGGTTTGATTTCAGAGTTTTCCTTCTCCCAGACTAGTTGACTCACTACCAAGGCTGAAGAAAGCAAGTCTGTCCTAATATTTACCCATAGCAGGAGAGAGAATAATTGGATTCATACCTTTCCCAAGGGTATTAGTGCGATGTGAAATGCTATCAGTCTCGTCCAGGACTTGAACTCGTGTCGCCGTGTCCATTTCCTACGACGATAACCATTACACCACGGGCACCTCCATTTATACAAATAAACTGTTATATTTCAAACAATTCAGTTTAGCATAAGCATAGTTTTTGTTTACACTCATATAAATGTCAAGACAGTTATCTTTCAAACAAATCAGTTTAGCATGAGTGAACAGTTTAGTTCTTTTTGGCTCATAGATAGGACCCTATCAGGTGCTACCACACCGAACCAGAGTGGACCTGGGAGCAATGGCAATGAAGAAGGACTCCACCTTCCTCAAATCTCCATCGCGGAATCTCCCTATACGATGGTTTAGTGTCACATACAGGTAATTAACTGTGGGGTCTTACCCCATTGCATAGATACTGTCGGTTTATTCTCCAGCCACTGAAGAATTGACATATATATAGAACCCTATCAGGTGCAACCATACCGAGCTAGAGTGGACCTGAGAGCCATAGTCATGAAGGGATACTCCACATACCCAAAGCTCCAAAACTAGAGCCTCGCTATCAGATTGTTTAGTGTCATATTGAGGACACTCGCTGGATGAGGGTCTTACCTCTCTGCAGAGATACAATCGATGTTTTCTACAGCCCAAGCCGACGGGGCAAGTTTTGCTGTATTGCTAAAAGGAATGAAGTGAGTTGGAATGATTGGTGATGAGGATATACGGTTTGGTTTGGTTTGTTGGGTTTTATGGCATATCAACCTTTGTAGGTTATTTAACGCCAAATCCATTTTTATGTAAATAATCTATTCTATTTAAAACAATTCAGTTTAGCATAAGTACTCAGTTCAGTGGTCAAAAACATTTCCATTTCTAACTATTCAAGCAGTTGAATGTAACAATTCGGTTAAATGTAAATACAGTTTTAATGTCGAAAAACAGTTCTATTTGAAATAATTCAGTTAAGCATAAGCACGTTGTTTAAATGTAAGTACGGTTTAATTGTAAAAATAATTTCTATTTCAAACTTTCAGTTTTATTCAAACAATTCATTTTAGCATAAGTATGCTGTTAATTCTATTTAACCCATAGATAGGACCCTTATCAGGTGCTACCACTCCGGGCCAGAGTGGACTTGGGAGCGATGGCAATAAAGGGGTGCTCCGCATTCCCCAAAGCTCCAGCATTGCTGGAACCTCACCATCAAATTGTTTAGTGTCATATCCAGGACACTCGTTGGTGGGGTCTTACCCCTCTGCAGAGAAGCAGTCGGTGTATTCTACAGCCTCAGCCGACTGGCCAATGAGGATATACGTATGGAGATGTGTTGTGTAGTTATAATGAGTAATAAGTAGCCATCAGGAATTAATACGCAAGGAAGAAGGACAATAACTCTTAGTTATAAAAATATATAACTCTCACCCTTTATCAGATCATATTTACCAACCCCTCCGCTCGGGCAGGATATGACACAAGGTCTATTCATAAGCGGAGCTTAACAGGTTTGAATTCAGGGTTTTCCTTCTCCTAGACTAGTTGCCTTACCAAGGCTGAAGAACACAGTCTGCCCTACTATTTACCCATAGCTGGAGGGAGAATAATTGGAACCATAACTCTCACCCTTTTTTCTCGAAAGAGGTTGGAGCTAACCGGGGGATAAGAGAGACAGAGACAGGGAGACAAATGAAGACTGCTTTATTGACCTATAACTTCTTCCTCTCTTGACCATACCACGGTGTGTTATCTTCAAGTCCCCACTTAGCACTTCTTCTATTTCTCGGCTGGGGCTACTCAAGCGGGGGTCTGTGGTGGGCTGCTCTGTGTTATCTTCAAGTCTTTAAGCTTTCTCTTCCGACGAGACGTACTCAATCGGTCCCCGCCAAGGGGCCATTTAACCTCCTGTGACTCGATTGCCGACTCGACTGACTTCTGTAAACTGGCACTGACAGACTGCAACTCTGACCGAAACTCTTATGTGAGCATCTGCATATATCATTTCATAACACCCACGATTTCCGTTTAACCACGTGACTGCTTCCACTTATTTTCGCAGTTGCGTCCCCTGCAGAGAATATCTGATTGACGGCTCCATGTGTCTATATGCAACAGGTTTTTTTAGGTTATTTCTATATATCCAAGAGATAGTACCTGTTAGTTGTAGTACCTAATGTTTGTTATCAAATAGGAAAAATTACCTGAAATCATAAGCTGCCTAAAAGATTTTCAGTGGCAATAAATGACACAAAAAGTGTTGACTTGCCGGAAAATCAAGCAAATATGCAACCATAAAACAAAAGAAAAAGATATAATTCAGGAGAAAAAAAATCAAAGCCGTTCTTTGATATCCGATAATATAAGACCGTTTCCAAATACGCAATACATTTTACAATTGTGGCATTCTACCAAGGGGCGACAAAAGGATTAGCTTGTCCAAACAAGATCAATGAATAATCACGATAAGAATAAACCAAACATTTATCAACCAATTGGAAAACCATAGTTAAAAAAGGTAAAATTAAAAGACTCCTACTGAGATACTGGCTGATTAGATTTCAAAATAAACAATTTCCCTGTCCGAATGACGAGTGAGTGATTTAATTCACCGGAAACTAATTCGTTTTCGAACCGGAAGCTTCGATCTATGGACAAAGGCCAACAAAGACGTCTGGGTAGTTATACAAACTGTGTCCTTATTAGTTCTGATGGACTTAGCATTCCTCTGTTGGTTTATTTTCGACAAAAACACATAAAACAAAAATGCATAAAACAAAAATACATTAAACAAAAATACATAAAACAAAAATGCATAAAACAAAAATGGATAAAACAAAAATACATAAAACAAAAATACATAAAGTTTATCTAATTTGTCTGATGATCCCCAAAATTATGTTTTATATGAACAATGATGAAATATCTGTCCGATTGATTGATTTGTGGATTTTAACAGCCTACCAGTCAGTCTCAACACTAAATGGTACTATTTACCAACCCCTCCGCTCGGGCAGGATATGACACAAGGTCAATTTTTAAGCGGAGTTTAACAGGTTTGATTTCAGAGTTTTCCTTCTCCTAGACTAGTTGCCTAACCATGGCTGAAGAACCTAGTCTGTCCTACTATTTACCCATAGCTGGAGGGAGAATTATTGGATTCATACCTTTCCCAAGGGTATTAGTGCAATGTGAAATGCAATCAGTCTCGTCCAGGATTTGAACTCGTATCGCCGTGTTCATTTCCTACGGCGATAACGACTACACCACGGGCACAACACTAAATGGTAGATCTCTAAAATTTGTGGACGAGTTCACCTGCCTCGGAAGCATCGTCTCATCAACCGAAAATGACATCAACACACAACTGGCAAAGGCATGGACAGCTATCGATAGGCTATCGGTCATATTGAAGTCAAACATAACATAAAACGCAGTTTTTTTTCAAACAGTGGTCGGATTAATACTACTGTATGGATTCACCACATGCACGCTGAATAAGCGTATGAAGAAAAAGCTTCACGGCAATTGCACAAGAATACTACGTGCTGTATAGAACAAGTCCCGGGGGCAATATCCCACAAAACAGCAGTAGTACGGTCACCTACCACTCATTTAAAAATATTCAAATTAGACGAACAAGACATGCGAGACACTGCTGGAGAAGTAAAGGCGAGCTCATAAGCGATGTACTCCTGTTGACCCCTTCACATGGACGAACAAGGTTAGGCCGACCCAGTAGAACCTAACAACAACAGCTAAGTAGTGATACAGGATGTAGCAAGGAAAACCTGCCGAGACCGATGGACAATAGGGATGAGTGGTGGGAGAGGGTCAGAGAAATCTGTGCCAGCGTCACGTCATGATGATAATGATGATTAATCTATGGATAGAGGTTAAGGAATCGATACCATTCAGAATAATGCATTGTTATGATCAGCTCGAATACTATGAGGAGTCTTGGAGACTCGAGGAAATTTGCTGTCATTCAGATTCCACTAAACAACCTCCAGCTAATGAAACTTTGAAAACTGATAAAACGCAACAGACCAGAAAATGTCAATCACGTGGTGATAGAAATGAAACCATTAATTATATAAGTGAATGCAACCAACCAATGCGAAAGGAATATAAGACAAGACACGACTGGTGGGGATGGTTGTCTACTGGGAATCGTGCAAAAAATTGAAATCCGACCATTCTAACAAATGACCCATGCACAAACCAAACTCCGTTCCGTTAAAGGAGACCCATGAAATTTTCTGGGATTTAGAGAAACAAACTGGTCACCTTATCTTAACGAGAAAACCACACCAAGAGAAAATTAACAAGAAAAAGGAAAGAAAAAGAAAAGAACTTGCTGTAGAGTCTCGGCGAATCTTGACGGTACTTGGACCTTGCTTGAGAATTAAAAATCCAATAGATGGCAATACTAAATGCAATTGATGCTTCTGTAACGGTCCACAAAAATTTGAAAAGGAGGGTAAAAGATTTGGAAATTTGAGGATGAATTGAAACCAACCAAACTACAGCCTGGTTGAAATAAACCAAAATACTGAGAAAAGTCCGGGAGACATGAGAAGAGTTGCTGTCTCTGTAACTCCAGTAAAAGACCATTAGCCAACGCAAATGTGAAAAACTTGGAAGGAGTTAAATATTAATAATGATTATAGGTACGACTGGGTGGGAATGTTTATAAACTAGGAATTGTGCAAGAGAATAAAATTTGACCATTCAAGTAAATTACATGTGATCAAAGTAGAATCCTTCCTAAAAAAAAAGGACCTATATAATTCTCTGGGAAACAATTTACCGAATCCTGTCTTAATTAATGAGAAATTTGTCTATTGGATTTGGCTGTTACAGTGGAACACAGAAGGAAAAATAAGAAAAGCGAAAATATACTCATATATTTGGATCTTACCAGAGAGCTGAAAAAGCTCTGAAACATGAGGGTGATTGTGATGGTAATTGTAGTTGGTTCGCTATTAATGATCCCCACGGGCTTGTAGCTCAATTGGCTGGGGCTGGAGAATAAACCGACTGCATCTTTCTTGAGCGGTAAGTTCCCCCAACGAGTGTCGTGGATATGACATTAAAAATCTGATGGAGAGGCTCCAGTACTGCAGGAGATTTGGGGAATGCGGAGTACCCCTTCATTGGTATCGCTCTGTGGCAAACTCTAGTTTGGAGTGGTAGCACCTGACAGAGTCCTATCTGTGGTTCAAATAGAATTGTTTCTCATTAAAACTGTGAAAACAAATAACTTATGATAAATTGAATTGTTAGGAATAGAATTGTTTGATCATTTAACTCAATGTAAAGAAATGACTGATGTGTAGTTGAATACTTGAAAGCTATTAACTTTATTGATTTATGCAAAATTGAATTGTTAGAAAACGAGCTGTTTGAGCATTTAACGGTGTGTATCAACAAAATTTGTTTACAAATCATATACTTAATGTGTAAAAAGATATTTGGCATAAAATAACCAACAAGGGTCGATATGAGATAAAACCAAACCAAACCAAACCAAACCTAATCAAACTAATGGTTTCGAAAAGAGACTGGTTGAATTGGAGATTAGAGGAAGGTTCAAGCTCGTAAAGACTAGAGTAATCTTAAGACTAGCAAGAATACCCAGAAAGTTTTGGAGACCTGAGGAAACTTACTGTCATTCAGACTATAGTGAAAAACCATCAGTTAGATATGGTGTTAAAAGCTCATAAAATATTGTTTATACAAACTTGATTAAAAACGACCGATATTTCTCTTCATAAGATATGTTTTCTATCAAGCTTTCTTGCTTCTATCATTGTATTAGGGTCCAATTGATATAAAAGTTGCCCTAGATTTTGCTTTTGAGAGTGTTCGGTAACATTGATTGATTATCTTTTGGGGTATTTTTGTACGTATATTTTGAAATGTATTTCTTTTCCAACTGGACCTTAGTACAAAGAAAGTAGCCAGAAAGCTGGAGAAAAAAATAAGATCATAAAAAAAGTTCTATGGTCCTTAAAAAAACTTGTCTAGACAAAAACTTGCCGCCAAAATATACAACACACACACACACACATACATATATATATATATGTATATATAATTGGTCTCATTACTTCCAAGACAAATCTCATATCCTCAGTCTCTTCGCCTTTTTTGCTTTGTTTTCGTTCAAATGTTTATAGACGTCAATAGATCAATATTCCATTCACGCGTCAGCACAAAGTGATTCACACTGTCTTGGCGAATCGATAACCACCTTACGGATTATTAGTTCGATCCTCCTTCCCGTGACTTGTCTGATATCGACGTTTTGCCAAGCGATAAACAAACGCACATACACGCACACACATATTCATATATACATATGTGTGTTTGTGTGTGTGTGTGTGTGTGTGTGTGTGTGTGTATGTGTATTTCTGTCTCAGTCTATGTTTCTCTCTCTCTCTCTCTTTCGTTATATATATATATATATATATATATATTAATATAAAAATTCATCAGTAAATGAACGGTGAGAAAATAAAAAAAAGCTCACTGGCGAACTAAAATGAACTTTTGGCAGTTTGTAATGACCTTTGCCCTCTCGTTGATTAGTTCAACAGATTTTCTAATTAGTTTATTATAAATTAATAATTTACTTCACCTTTTGATATCTAATTTACTGGGGTATTTTTGCCCTTACATAAACATGAGGCAATGATTAGTTACATCGAGAGATGAGACAACAGGTAATTAATTTCTCGTTGGTTCTTTAATTTATGTAGCACATAGGGGTGATAGGGTATGAATAGCCTACAGGTGTCCATCCCACTCCAAGTCTGCAAATGGTTTGAATTCAGAGTTTTCCTTCACCTAGGCCAGTTTCCACACCAAAGTTAAATAGCCTAGTCTGCCCCAAAAATACTATAACTAGAAAGACAATAATTGTCTACATACATTTCTTTAGTGTATTTGCGCTAAGTGAAATGTTAACAGCTTTGCTCCGGATTTGAACTCGGGCCAATCACATCTTACAACGATAACCGTTATAAGCAGGAGGTGCCCGTGGTGTAATGGTTATCATCGTAGGAAATGGACACGACGACATGAGTTCAAATCCTGGACGAGACTGATTGCATTTCACATAGCTCTAATACCATTGGGAAAGGCATGAATCCAATTATTCTCCCTCCGGCTATGGGTAAAAAGTAGGACAGACTAGGTTCTTCAGCCTTGGTTAGGCAACTAGTCTAGGAGAAGGAAAATTCTGAACTCAAACCTGTTAAACTCCGCTTAAAAATTGACCTTGTGTCATATCCAACCTGAGCGGAGGGGTTGGGTAAATATGGATAACCGTTCTAAGTTGAGCTTCACCAAGTGATTACGTACTCTAAAAAATTCACAATTGAAGCCTTGTGCCAGTCTTGAGCAAATCATTAAATATTGCTTCGCAGTTATAAGTACGTTTTGTTTACCACACTGTATACAAAAAATTGCGTTTAAACAGAAAAACTTTTGCCAAACAATCTTGAAACTTTTACTGGATAAAAATATTAACGGGATATTTCAACTAATATATCCAGCACATTTTGTCGGCCTTGTTAAGTTTTCTGGTCTACCTGTTGTCCGTTTAAATTGATACTGAAATTGATAAGGAACGCTAAAAATACTAAAATTATGGCCTTGAGCGATACAAGAGCAAAGCCAGCAGGTATTCGACTGCGATTATTTTCACGTTAAATCGAGTAACTTACTATAAAGTTTAGAAAATTTTAAACTAATAGGAAGAGGATAAACTTGTTGGTGCGATGTTCAGATCAATAGTCTTTCGGTTTTTTATCTCCAGATCGTCGAAACGAAGAATACATTAATTGTATCAGCCACAGAAGATGGACCCTACCACCAAAGAGGGCCCTAGTATACCACTAAACTGCATCTGATAGAGAGGCTCTATTTCTGAGGATCTGCAGAATGTTGAGTACCCTTTCATTGTCATTACTCCTAGGCCCACTTTGACCTGAAGTGGTAGTACCGGTTTGGGTCACATCTATGGATCAAATAAATCGTTTTAAAAATTATTCTTTTTTGACTGGAATTTTTGATGCCATAAAATTGTAGATATCTTTTATTAAGAATAATTATTTGAAATTATAATTATTTACAAAAGTTGGTTGGTTGGGTTTTATGGTATATCAACCTTTGTAGGTTATTTAATGCCAAATCTATTTAAGTTCTGTTTAAAACATCACAGTTTTGCATGAGTACACAGTTTAATTGTCAAAAACATTTCTATTTCAAGCGATTCTGTTTAGTCGAACAGTTCTAATTAAACCAATCCAGTTTAGTATAAGTATAGATTTTGTTAACACATAGATAAATGTACAACTGATCAATTTCAAACAATTAATTTTAGCTTAAGTAAATTTCAATGTAAAAAACAGATCCATTTCAAGCACTTCAGTTTAGCAGAACTTAGCAGTTTAAATGTATGTGAACAGTTTAATTGTAAAAAAACATTTCTATTTCAAGATATTTAGTTTAGTCAAACTGTTCTATTTAAAACAAATCCGTTTAGTATAACTAAGTTGTTTTATTTGACCCATAAATATTACCCTATCAGGTGCTACCACTGTGGGCCAGAGTGGACCTGGGAGCATTGGCAATGAAGGGGTGCTCTGCATTCTCCAAAGCTCCATCATCAGCACTTCACCATCAGATTGTTTAGTGTCATATACAGGACACTCATTGGTGTGGTCTTATCCCTGTGCAAAGGTGCCGTCGGTGTATTCTATAGCCCCAGCCGACTGGGCAATTGTTTACTAAGGATTATTATTAGTTATTATTATTAGTTATTATTATTAGTTATTTTTAAAAAATATAACTGTGTGCAAACAAATAATATATTATTATCAAATAAATGCTGATATTAATAACATATCAAAATTGAATAGATAGTAATATTGATGATATATTATTATTAAATAAAATGATTACTTGAAATGATATAATTATATTGGAATACTTGAAACAACACACCTGTTTACTTACCTACACGACTTGGGCTATAGAATACACTGACTGCATCTCTGCAGAGCGGTAAGACCCCCACTAACAAGGGTTCAAGATAGGACATAAAACAATCAGATGGTGAGATTCCAGCGATGCTGGAGCTTTTGAGAATGCAGAGCACCCCTTCATTATCATCGCTTCAAGGTCCAAATCTAGCCCTGAGCGGTAGCACCTGATAGGGTCTAATTTATGGGTTAAAAAGAAATAAACTGCCAACTTATTCTCAAATGAATTGTTTGAAGTAGAACTTTTTGCCTATACTGAATAGCTTGAAATAGAAATGCTTTGGCAAATAAACTGCGTACTTCTGCTAAACTGAATAGTTTGAAATGGAACTGTTTTGACTTTGAAACTGTACTGAAGCTAAACTGACTTGGTTGATATACAACTGTTTTGACATTTAACTCTAGACTAAACTTAGTTGGCTGAATTGATTTGTTAGAATAAACTGAATAGCTTGAAATAGAAATGTTTTTGACAATTAAAATGTTTACTTATGCTAAGTTGAATTGTTTGAAATGGAAATGATTATTTGTATAAAAATGGATTTGGCATTAGATAACCTACAAAGGTTGATATGCCATAAAACCAAAGCAACCAACCATCCTAAGAATATTTGATAACATAAAACCATTTCTATTTGAATTTATAGTTATTTGACGTTATAAATGTTTATCGAGGGTTATTATAAGTTACTTGAAGTGGGTGTCCTCGTGGTGTAATGGTTAAAGCGATGGACTGCGGAGTCGTAGTAAGCGAGTTCGAACTCCAATCGCGCTATTACGTTCACTTTCGCATAAATACCCCTGGGAAAGGTATAAACCCCCTTATCCTCCCAACTATGGGTTAAATAGTACCACAACTATTCTTCTAGGTAAATGACTTGGCATTGAATAACCTACAAAGGTTGATATGCCATTAAACAAAGAAACCAAACAAAACCGTATAACAATGTGTGAACAAATGATTCTTATGAAATAGAAATAATTACTTGAAGTCATATAATTATTGGTATCAGATCGAATATATCTGTATGCTTGCTTTTGTTTGCTTTTATAGCTTATCAACCATTGTAGATTATTTAATGCCAAATCCATGTTTATACATATGAACTGTTCTTGTTCAAACAAATCAGTTTAGCGTAAGTACCCAGTAAAAATGTCAAAAACAGTTTTATTTCAAACAATTCAGTTTAGCGTAAGTACCCTGTATAAGTGTCAATAACAGTTTTATTTCAAAAAATTCAGTTCAGTATAAGTACACTGTTTAGTTCTATTTGAGCAATATATAAGACCCAATCAGGTGCTACCACTCCGGGCCAGAGTGGATTTGAAAGCAATTGCAGTGACGAGGTACTCCTCATTCTCCAAAGTTTCAACATTACTGGAGAGTGACATATCCAGGACACTCGTTGGGAGTCTTATCGCTCTGCAGAGATGTAGTCAGCCTATTGTATAGCCCCCAAACTGTATGCCAAAAATTAAGAAACTAGACAAAATTGTAAATATAAAGGTACACATTTCCTTGATTCTAGGCATAAGATAATCCTAAACGGGTTAATATGCCGTTAAAATTAAGTAATTGATCAATCGCGGCTTTCTGCCGGCTTTGATTGGCTGTCGCTTCCACATGATATCTTTTAACGTGATACTGAAAGAACAAATATTCAAAAAAAGGACAGTTAAATGACTGAAAGGAAAATCATATTTTCTTGACATAAATATTAATACTTGAATATAATTTCCTCATTTGTTGATTTGACATAGATTATCGGTGATTATAAAGATTATATATTAAATGCCGCCCTATCGACTGGAACTGTCTAATATTCTGTCTGCATCAACATCGAGGGATAAGACTCCCAACCCTACATTGCATATGATGGTGAGGCTCCAGTCTTGGAGCTTTGGGGAATGTGAAGTACTTCTTCATTGCCATTACTCCCATATCAACTTTGAAATTAGGTGATTGAAACTTAGTATCCCTGTAACATAGCCATACATGAGTAAGTGTGAAACGTACATAGAAAGTTCATAACATATATACATAGAACATAGGAATCCCGAAACACGAAAAACACGACTTCTTAGTTCAGGTACGAAACTTTTTAATACCTTTGAGTTTAAAGGTTTTTCGACATAAGGAGAGAAGCACTATCTTTCTATGCTGCCCCTCCCCCAAGCATGTGTGGCATCCGCCACAAGCCACTGCGAGCTAGCGAAAGTCACCCTTCTTCTTCGGACCGCAAGACTCAACTAACGAAAGGTTCTCAGCCTAACGAAACCCAAAGGCAAGATATATAAAACGAAATCCCTGGGCCATTATATTCCATCCCATCTATGTGCCAAGTAGAACTGTGCAATCATTTACTAAGAATTATTTTTATTATTCTTAGTTATTTGAAGCCATACAACTGGGTGCAGATTGTATTTGGTAGGACTACAAGATAAAGAGAATTTCTTACGATAAATAACAATCCTTACAACTATCTAGCTGTGGGAAAAGAAATGATAAACAGGAAAAAGAATTATTAATATTTGATAGCAATACTTGCAACTATTTAGCTAGGGGCAAACAAAACGCTTAAACTCGTTCAGAAATAAACTTATCAACGATCTGTTTACTTACAGATCAAACACAGAGGCACACACACACACAGACCCACAGGCACACACAGACACACACAGACACACACACACACACACACACATATATATATATAGTAAATTTGGCGACCGTAATCGAGGGCGACTGGAGAGCTCCCTTATCAATATCCCCTACACCTCGGTGTAAGAGAGGGCGCTACTCTTTTCCCCAAGATTATTCCACTTTATTCTTGATACGTACCTTATAGTGTTGAGTGTTAAGGAAAGTGGTATCAAGTACCATTTTTGAGTCTTTGTGACTCGACCTGAAATCGAACTCCGGCGCTCCGAACTTTGTACTACAAATTATGGGTAATATAATTGGGAAGATTGGACTCTTTATTCTTGGTATGACAACCAATCTGGAGAAGGAAAATTTTGGATTAAAATTTGCTAAAATCCGCATAAAAATTGACCTTGTGTCACATCCAGCTCGTGAGGAAACATTGGTAAATACATATAATCTAAAACAGTTATAAATTAAGGTTAAGCAATAAATTAATTCCTTTTTTTAAAATAAAGAGTTACTTCTGACTGATAAAATAAAACGTAGTTTCTTCCAAACAGCGGTCGTGTCGATACTGGTATATGGATGCACTACATGGACGCTGACTAAATGTATGGAGAAAAAACTTGACGGCAACTACAGAAGCAATATTGAACAAGTCCTGGAGGCAGCACCCCACAAAGCAACAGCTGTACGACCACCTTCCACACATCACGAAAACTATCAAAATTAGACGAACCAGACATGTGGACCGCTGCTGAAGAGGTAGGGACGAGCTCATAAGTGATGTTCTCCTGTGGACTCCTTCACGTGGACGAGCAGAGGAAGGACGACCAGCTGGAACCTATATACAGCAGCTCTGTAACGGGATGTAACCGTGAAGAACTGCCGGAAGTAATGATAGGGAGGGTGGTGAGCGAGTGTCAGGTATATCCGCGCTGATGGTGCGACATGATAATGATGATGATAATGATCAATCGTACTTAGATTTACCATTTGTTTAATTTTTTATGGGTTTGCGTACAGACTAAAATTAAGAATTTATGTAGTTTACATTAGGCGTTAAAACACAAAATTTACAAAGTATTTAAAGTCAATACACGGACATGTTCACACAAAAGTGCAACCTACTATCGGCGAAAAAAACTTCAGTTAAGAGAAAAAAATGACGAACAAAAACAATTCCAGTGGATACAGGATCTAAAGATATAAAACATTTGTTGGCCCTATAAATACAACTTCCTTGAGAGTCAACCTCTTTCAAATATTGTGAGGTATATGACCGGAGAAAGTTAAATTGTTCTTGCGTATAATACCCACTCTTAACATTTAGGCTGAAAAATCTATAAAAGTGTGTGTGTTGGGGGGTCCTCGTTGTGTAATGGTTAAAGCGATGGACTGCGGAATCGTAGTACGCGAGTTCGTACTCCAGTCGCGTTATTACGTTTACTTTCGGGCAAATACCCTTGGGAAAGGTATGAACCCCCTTATCCTCCCAGCTATGGGTTAAATAGTACCACTACGGTTCTTCTAGGAGAATGGCTTTGACATTAAATAACCTAAAAAGAGTTGATATGCCATTAAACAAAGAAACCAAACCAAACCTATAAAAGTGGTACGTCTTATGCCAAAATATCCGTTGCCGAGCCAAATCTACATAACTTTACGGTAATATGTCCTTTCTTACCCATAGTTCGACAGTGAGTCAGATACACTTTTAATCTAGCTATGGTTGCAAATACTAGTGATCATTCTTAGATCACGCCATCTATGACCTTTCTGGTAAGATGCTGTCGATGAATAAAAAGTGACAATTTTGTATTTTGCCTACACAAATTTATTACCTTAATAAAATGTATGGACACGTAAATGATTTTCAAGAATCCCGATAGAAAAGTAATTTTATACATGGGACTAGAATAAATAGAGGGTTTTAAACATTGGCATTTTATCATATATATATATATAAACTGAGAGAGAGAGAGAGATAGAGGGAGAGGGAGAGAGAGAGAGAATGATAAATTCAGTGACGTAAATATCACTATATTATTTACCTTTTTTATATGTGTTTGTGTTATTTGTGTGTAATATATATATATAGATATATATATATATATATTTACTAACTCCTCCGCACAGACATGATGTGAAACAGAATCAATTTCAAGTGGAGTTGAATCAGTTTGAATTTAGAGTTTTCTTTTTCCTAGATTGGTTACCTAACTAAGGCTAAAGAACCACGTCTGTCCAACTATACACACACACACACACACACACATACATACATATATATATATATATATATATGCATATATATTTACATATATAAGTATATATATGTATATATATGTACATATATATATATATATATAATGTTAATGGGGTGGGTTTGATATAATAGATGTTGACGTTAGAAATCGGCGGCGAACCGAAATATAGATATACTTACCATCATATCAATTTCATTTTTCTCTAATATATATATATATATATATATATATATATATATATATATAAATGTATTTGTGTGTTTATGTGTCAGTGTCTGTATCTATGTCTTTCTGTATACACGTATGTATGTGTGGGATGATGATTGTTTGTGTGAATTAACATTTAGAATGAAATGAAACGATTTGACAAAGAAGCCATTTTAGAAATTCTGACTGACATGTTTCGTTCGTGGTCTTCTGTTGTTAGTATCCACCTGAATATATGACCAAAAACAGATTCTTCACTGCTAAGGAAATAAATCTCATGATAAATATAGAACACTTATTTGATAATATTGTTTTTGTAAATTAAATTAGCAGGACCAGAATATCCGACAAACACTTGCGCGCGACATACGGAACTACTAGACACCTGTTTTGACCTTTGTAGGTCTCATCAACAGTATAAGTCGTAATCTTCTCCACTGGAGATCGAACCAGAGATCACGGAATGGAGAGCCGAAGCTCTACCACTGAGCTTCTGGTCCACATTGGGCACAAGCAATGCCAAATTAACAAATCATAGCAATTGCACGGTTTATTAACTTGATATGTCTTTGAATTAATTTTTATTTATTGCAGACTTTTTGTCCTCATCTTGGTAGTTTTTGTGTTGTTTCTTCTTTCACTACGTTTCGGCCAAATTTCACCTCTGGACTTCTTCAGGGGATTTTACCGTGACCTCGGATAGGAATGCTGAGTCTTGTAACCGTATCCCCAGTAATTAATGCCTTCGATAGTTGTTATCTATCGTACCAGGTGAGCATTGCCAGAAGATAGCGGTTTCAATTCCTACCCAAACCGGCCAGAGGTTTACTTGGTCAAAAACGTGGTGCGATAGACAACAATTACGGAAGGCAGTAATTACTGGGGATACGGTTACAAGACTCAGCATTCCTATCCGAGATCGCGGTAAATCACCTGAAGAAGGCCAGAGGTGAAATTTGGCCGAAACGTAGTGAAAGAAGAAACAACCCAAAGACTACCAAGATGAGGACAAAAAGTCCGCAATAAATAAATATTAATGCTCAGATTAAGAAGCCTCATCTCAAAATGATTGCAATTAAAAGACAATTGATATGTCTTGTAAGTTACACCCGTACTCTTACAGATGACAGGGTCACATTCAAGGGTCACGTATTCCTAAGAGAATTGGAGATACGCATCCACGCATCAAAAAAGAAAATGTACAATAGATTTTTTTTATAAACTAGAAATCTATCAGTCATTCTCATCCTTTTAATCTTTTAGTTTTTGCTTATATCTTTTTGTATGACAAATTTTCGTATGCATCTTTTTGTATACAAAGCGTTTATTCGCTTTTTTCTGTATACCAAGGTTTCGTTTATATCTTTTTGTATACCTAATTTTTGTTTCTATCTCTTTGTATATCAACTTTTTGCTGATATCTTTTAACTGTCCCAGTACATTCATAACATATGTGAACTTGTGGCACCTTATCTCTCAGGATAGATCAATAATGACGTCATTGCTTCTCTTGTTTTAATCTAAAATTCTCAAAGTATAACGTTTGATCTATAAGATACATCATTTTATTGTATAGTTTTATAATGATATATTTCGAGTGTAAACAAAATTTAGTTGTTTCTTTTACATTTTCTTAGTCTATGGTTCAGTGGTATCATTTCTATTGCAATGTAGTGATGGTAATTGGTCTCGTAGAAGATTCCTCTGCATGAACAGTATTGGCAATATAAAAGTCAACAGAACAAATTCTAAGAAATAAAAATCGGGAGAAAACAGGTGTATGGATATTTTAAGCTACAAACTAGCGGAGAAGACTTGGACACGGCAGAGAAAGGGAACATTTCTAATAGAAATAGAATCCCTTCAAATTGTAGCACAAAACCACACCAAAAGGATTACGGACATTGGCCTAGCGGTTAGAGTATTTGCCAATGGCCCGGGAGACCTAGGTTCAATACCAGGTCGAGTCATACCAAAGACTCAAAAATGGTACTTGATGCCTCCTTGCTAAACACTCAGCATTATAAGGTACGGATCAAGGGTAAAGTGGAGCAATCCAGGGAGAGGAGCAGGCTCCTTCCCTACACCTTGGTGTAGTAGCTATCAAAAAGGGAACCTTCGGGTCACCCTCGACTAAAGGGAGACAACTTTACTTTATGTTATTGCAAAAATAAATGAGACACAACAGAAAGGCAAGCGTTGGTTAGATGGCCATAGAGACGAAAAAATTAATCACATAATTATCGAATACGGCAAACTAGCGTAAAAAGAATATATGACTAGACACGACTGGATGAAGAAGGGAATGCTATATGAACAAACTAGAACCTGTGTTGGAGAATGGGATGCATAAAATACTCTGGGACAGATCACGTAATCTCAACCAGAAAACCAGACATCGTGATAGTTAACAAAGAAGAAAGAATCTATCAAATAGTGGACTACTGAGTGAAAACCAAAGAAAACGAAAAAAGATACAACTACTTAGACTTTGTCAGAGAACTAAATAAGAGGTTTGTAACATGAGAGTCTCGGTAACACCACTAGTAATTGATACACTTGGAACGATTCCAAAAGGCTTGATAAGGAGGTTGGTAAAGTTGGGAATCGAAGAACGAGCAGAGAATATTCAAACTAAAGGAAAGGTTGAGGACTGCTAGAACACTCAGGCTCCAGTAGAAGACCATCATTTAACAATGGTGGGGAAAAATTCGCAAGGACTGGGTGGGCAAAATGATCCACTGGGAACTGAACAAGAAATTTAAATTTGACCATACAAACAAATGGTATATGCACAACACGGCACCTGTTCAGGAGAATGAGTCACAAACTTCTATGGGACTTTGACGAACAAACGGATCACCTAATCTCAGCCAGACGACCAGACTTTATAATAATCAACAAAAAAAAAAAGATAAATTGTTGACTTTGCTGACTACAGAGTATAATTTCAAAAAAGTGAAAAAAAAGGAAAATTACTTCGACCTTGATAGGGAATTGAAATACTGTGGAACATGAAATTGACGTTTATATAAATCGTGATTGGTGCTATTGGTACAGTCACAAGAGGATTAATAAAGGAACTGGAGGATTTGGAAATAAGAGGACGAGTGGAGACCATTCAAACTACTGCATTATTAAAATCGACCAGAATACTGAGAAAAGTCCTGGAGATTTGACAAGATTGTTGTCACTCAAACTCCATGAAATACTATCAGCTAACGCTTATGTAAAAAAAACTCTCAAGGAGTACTACAACTACTACTACTACTACTACTACTACTAATAATAATAATAATAATAACAACAACAACAACATTAATGATGATAATAATAATGGTAATAATAAAACAAAAATCGCGATGCAGAAGTGGGAAGAAAACAAATGCATGGATATTTCAAGGAGCAAGCTAGCGAGATTGCACCAGAGAGAAATTAAATCTCTAATGATAGCAGTAAAAAAAAACAAAAAACAACGCCATAAGGACCAATTATTCAAATCGAAAATAGA
>CAUZXS010006774.1:2500-110000 GCA_963585895.1 Sepioteuthis lessoniana | reverse complement strand
AATGCTAAACAAAATTGCTCAAATAAAACTGTTTTGACGTATAAACTACGTACATATGCTAAACTGAATCATCTGAAATAAAACTGTTTATACATTTAACTGTGTGTGTTGCACTGTCGGCATTTCTGTAGAGGGGTAAGACCCCCCACCAACAGCATTTCTGAAGAGGTATAAGAACCTCCACCAACGAGTGTCCTGTATATGACACTAAAAAATCTGATAGTCAGGCTCCAGTAATGATAGAGCTTTCGGGTATACGGAGTACCCCTTTATTGCTATCGCTCCTAGGTTCACTCTGACACGGAGTGGTAGCACCTGATAGCGTCCTATCTATGCGTCAATTAGAACTAAACGGTGTACTTATGCTAAACTGAATAGCTTAAAAAGAACTGCTTTGAGATTTTACCTGCCTATTTATGATAAACTGAATTGCTAAAATAGAAATGTTTGACATGTAAACTACGTACTTACGCTAAACTGAATTGATGGAAATAGAATTGTTTTCATGCTAAATTAATTGTTTGAAATATAACTGTTTTTGGCATTGAAACTGTTCTTACACTAAAATGAATTGTTTGAAATAAAACTGTTTTAATGAAACTATACATATACTAAACTGAATTGTTTGAGTTAAAACTGTTTGACTTAACTGAATAGCTTGAAAGAGAAATGTTTTCGACAATTAAACTCAGTACTTATGCTGAACTGAATTGTTTGAAATAGAACTATTCATTTGTATAAAAATGAATTCGGATTTAAATAACCTGCAATTTGATATGCCATAAAATCTAAACTAACAAACTTTCCCAATGGTATTAGTCTGAAAATGAACGTTATACGCGACTCCAAATCGAACTTGCTTACATCGAGACCGCAGACCAGCTAGTTAGCCATGGGGACTCTCTCCCCACCTTGCAACATCGCACCCACCGAAATCAGTCGTATTATTCCGTTTACGTTCGCATTAATATCTTTGTGAGAAATACGGACCCCCTAATCCCCCACCAACTATGGGTTAAACATTATCACTACTGTTCTATAAGAATGGCTTTGGTTTTAAATAACCAACCAAACAGGTTTTCTTGCAGCGCCCTGCAGATCTTATATTCCTTCAATGGTTTGTGAGGTGAGAAGTACGTAGTCGTACAACTGCTGTTTTTATTGGGTGCTGTTTCCAGGATTTGTTCAAAATAGCGCGCGACATCCTTGCGTACTTTTCCAGTCGCTGAGTCAATTCCATGGGGTGCTGCCATACACTATTACTGACACGATTAGAGCTTGTAAGAATTCACGTTTTATCTACCCAGAGAGATTAGATTTCTTTATAGTCGATTACCTGTTGATAACAGTTCGCAGCTAAGGATATTGGAATGGAGCTTGATATTGAAAAACCCTCTATGATATAAGGAAAAAGAAAAACCAAATAAAAGAATAAAACCACTGGAAAAGAACAGCCATGGAACAGTCGGTGTAAGACAAAATTAAACATCTGGTAATGTATAGGGTGTCTTTACATACATGGTTATATAGTGTGAGTCAACATGCATGGTTATATAGTGTGAGTCAACATACATGGTTATATAGTGTGAGTCAACATATATGGTTATATAGTGTGAGTCAACGTGCATGATTATATAGTGTGAGTCAACATACATGGTTATATAGTGTGAGTCAACATACATAGTTATATAGTGTGAATCAACATACATGGTTATATAGTGTGAGTCAACGTGCATGGTTATATAGTGTGAGTCAACATACATGGTTATATAGTGTGAGTCAACGTGCATGGTTATATAGTGTGAATCAACATACATGGTTATATAGTGTGAGTCAACGTGCATGGTTATATAGTGTGAATCAACATACATGGTTATATAGTGATACGCATTGCTGAGTGTTAAGCAAGGTGGTATCAAGTACCATTTTAAAAGTATGGTTTTATAGGGTGTCTCAATATGCATGTTCATATAGGGTGGCTCAACATACATGATTATACTGGGAGTCTCAATATACATGGGACCCATGTAACTGGTAATAAATGTATAACTGAAAATGTTGCGTTCTTTTTTGTTTCAGATTTGAAAATAGTATACTGTAACAACTATTATTCCTCGATCAAAACGCCTTGAACAAGAGAGAAAAAATATTGCGTCACTACTTATTTGGAGACAAAATCATTCAAAACTGTCTCAAAGGAGATGCAACCCAATAATATGATAATGATTCATGACTGAGACAAGAAACTGAAAAAAAATGCATATCCTGAAATCTGGGATAATGATAATCATACAAGACATTAATTTGATGTCTCTAGGTCTTTTTCCGGACGTGTTCCAAATGACCGCCATTGTGCTTGTCTCAGTAATAAATCATTATCATATTAATGGGGTACATTTATTTTTAGATACCCTATATTTGACGTGTACATCATCACTCAAATGGAGGAATAAATACTGCGTAGACACTTTTGTCAGATTGCCTGGTAACTTCTTAGAAATATTATCGAAGGAATAAATACCTTGTTAGACACTTGTCTGATAACCTAGACCCTTCTTAAAAATCCATCACATGTTAAGTGAGAAAAATATAGACGATGGAACAAGGAAATTCACGACGATGTAAAAGGCTTTTTCCCCCGAAGGATGATATTGGCAGATTCTATGTAATTATAAAAGAAGGAGGAATTGGCCAGCATTGTAGAGAAAATAGATGCAGCAATTCTGGGGGTCGAAGAATATACAAAAAAGGGCAAGGAGAGATTAATTACAGTAATCAATCACAGCGATATCAACAGAAAAAAGATAAAAACAAACTGAAAAAAACCCAAAAAACATAAAACTTAAAAACAATCAGAAAAAGAGCAATATAAAACCTAGGAAACAAATTTGCAAAGAAAAACAATTGTAGGGATTCTTTAAGCGACAAACAAAAGAGATGATACATAAGATGACACACAAAATGACCTGGAAATTGCTAAACCTGAAAGAAGAAACTGAATCTTTATTAATAGCAGCGCTAAAATATTCAAAAAAAGGACTGATTATGTCGAACCAAACATTGACAATAAACAGGTTTTTTTGAGTTTGCTTATTTTATAGCATTTAAACCTCTGTGCGTTATTTAATTCGAAAGCTCGCCTTTGTAGAACACTTGTTTTATTCTTTAACCCACAGGACCAATTTCTGTGTTCACTTTTTAAAAGCGAAATGACAAAAAAAAAAACCCGACTTTTTGCTTAAGCCAATAAAGACAGTCTAGTATAATAGTAAACCGTTGCGATGATAGCCATAAAACCCGTGAATGAGGGTATATTTTATTGCTATCATCATTATGATTAAGTCGAGTCATTTATCCTTATCAGCCATCACTCTGGCCAAGTCCTCAAGACAGCATTCAGTGGCCGCTCAGAGTTTGCGAATGACATTTTTGCTGGTGTACCAGTGAGACGGTGTTCATAGAAGAACCTTGTATATGAGGCCTTCCTTACTTCTCCATCAGGAAGAGAGAATGCTCATCTCTCTTGAGTTGTTTGTGAGATGGGAAAAGAATTGGCTGTACGTTTTGTTAGTCTCAAAGTGATGCAACTAGACAGTAGTCACAGATACGGCTACAACTTGGAAGAATATGGAGATTGGACGAAGAATCGAAACAATGTAGGCTACAAAAAATAATGTCTAGGATTTTTCAAAGCGTCTTGCTGTCACTTAGACTCTAATGAAAAACCACCAATTAAAAGTTAGTGCAAATTTAGCATAGAGTGAATATAATAATAAAAATAATACTTTGAAGGTTTCAAAGCGAGTGAATTTGGTTTGTGTCGTAAAGCAATCAATTGCTTCCCACCTACTCGACAGAAATTCTTGAGGCAAAGATACAGAAATGAATTCAGTAAACGCTAACCTAAGGCATCTTG
Organism: Sepioteuthis lessoniana; assembly: GCA_963585895.1. Lineage (NCBI taxonomy): Eukaryota > Metazoa > Mollusca > Cephalopoda > Myopsida > Loliginidae > Sepioteuthis > Sepioteuthis lessoniana. The sequence continues at coordinate 106,084 of CAUZXS010006774.1, read as the reverse complement.
AGTTTGTTACTTATTATTTTTCCCGCTCTTTCGTGCCCGTTCATCTTGACGCGATCTGCCTTCACTCAACCAAGCGGGAAAACAGGAATCGTTACTGCTATGAACTAATTAAGTAGAATGCAATAGTGCGAATTAATGAAGTATAAATAGATCAATTTATTGTTTTACGAATTATAAAATACAATTACAGAAAAAAAAGGAACTTTAGAAAAGATAAAAAGAAGATAAAGATGTCTACAAAGAGAAAAGAGATGATGAAAGAAAGCGAAAAGAGGAACGAAGAAAATGTAGAAAAAAGAAGGGAAAGAAGACTATAAAAGTGGTGAGGTGCCCGTGGTGTAATGGTTATCGTCGCAGGATGTGGACACGACGACACGAGTTCAAATCCTGGACGAGCCTGATTACATTTCACATAGCACATTGGCAAATGAATCCAAATATTCTCCCTCCAGCTATGGGTAAATAGTAGGGCAGACTAGGTTCTTCAGCCTTGGTGAGGTGACTAGTCTAGGAGAAGGAAAACTCTGAATTCAAACCTGTTAAACTCCGCTTAAAAAAATTACCTTGTGTCATATCCTGCCCGAGCGGAGGGGTTGGTAAATAGGATAGGATAAAAGAAGGACCAAAAGATGATGATCATCATGAATCAAGATGAAGATTATGATGATTAGGAAGAAGAGGAAGTTGAGGACTGATATGCGGACGCTGAAGGAAGAAATGAAAGAAGACATTTTGATGAGTTCGAGAAAATATTAATTTAAAGAGTTAAGTAGAAAAAAGTGTGGAAGAGAGCGAAGAAAAAAGGCCGCGAAGGAGAGTTGTGCTGAGTGGTGAAAATAAGAGAAAAGTCACAGAGGAAGAAGAAAAGAACATAAAAGAAGTAGAAGAGGAAGAATAGGAGACGAGAGGAAGCAAGTTGCATTTGTGAAGGAAATGGAGAGAAGAAAGAAGAACAAAGAAGAGGAGGAAAAACAATTGTGAAAGAAAGGGAAGAACATGAAGAAAAGAAAGAGAAAAGAAAGAAAAGAAGAAGAAGAAGAAGAAGAAGAAGAAGAAGAAGAAGAAGAAGAAAGAAAGAAAGAAAGAAAGAAAGAAATGGTAGAAAGAGAAAAGGAAAGTGAAAAACGGAGGAAAGGAAGAAGAAGAAATAATGTTAAAAAGGGAAAACTTAGATGAAGATGAAGAGGAGGAAGAGGATGAGAAAAAGGAAACAAAGGATGAAGACAGTGAGAATATATACGTAGAAAGAGGAGAGAAAAGGGAAAATAGAAGAAGAAGAAGAAGAAGAAGAAGAAGAAGAAGAAGAAGAAGAAGAAGAAGAAGAAGAAGAAGAAGAAGAAGAAGAAGAAGAATCGACGGCAGTGGAAGTGGGTATTGGAAAACAACAAAGATAAAGAGACCGAATCTAAAGAAGAAGAAAATACAAGGGAAAATGAAGAAGAACGGGAAGGAGAAGAGGTTGAAAGAGACAAAGAGGATAAAAAATAGATAAGGATAAAGAGAATAATGGCTTAATCCAAGACGAAGAAGAAGAATATAGGAAAGAAGTGGTATGACAGGAAGAGGAAAGTGAAGAGAAGAAGAAGAAAGAGAAAATAATGTAAAAAAAGAGGAAACTAAGACGAAGAAGAAAAAGAGGAGGAAGGGGATAAAGAAAAGGACACAAAGAATGAAGATAAAGAAGATGAATAAAAAGAAAGAGAAGAGCAAAATAGAAATCAAGAAGAAGAAGAAGAAGAAGAAGAAAATGGAAGAAGGCATTGGAAAACAATAAAGATGAAGAGACCGAATCTAAAGAAGAAAATAAAAGGGGAAATGAAGAACAATGAGAAGGAGAGGAGGTAGAAGGCTTCAAAGAGGATAAAAATTAGATATGAATAAAGAGAAGAATGATCTAATCCAAGATGAAGAAGAAAGAAAAAGGATTGAAAAAAAATCTCTAGCGTAAGAGCTGGAAGAAGAGAAGAAGGAAAAGTGAATGAAGCTAAATAAGAAGAGGAAGAAAATGAAGAAGACGTGGCTTAGGAGGATGAAGACGATGATGAGGACAATGAAGAGGTAGAAAAGAGAAAATGGAGAAGAAGACGTGGCTGAGGAGGATGAAGACGACGATGAGGATAATGAAGAGGTAGAAAAGAGAAAATGAAGAAGAAGACGTGGCTGAGAAGGATGAAGACGACGATGAGGATAATGAAGAGGTAGAAAAGAGAAAATGAAGAAGAAGACGTGGCTGAGAAGGATGAAGACGACGATGAGGATAATGAAGAGGTAGAAAAGAGAAAATGAAGAAGAAGACGTGGCTGAGGAGGATGAAGACGACGATGAGGATAATGAAGAGGTAGAAAAGAGAAAATGAAGAAGAAGACGTGGCTGAGAAGGATGAAGACGACGATGAGGATAATGAAGAGGTAGAAAAGAGAAAATGAAGAAGAAGACGTGGCTGAGGAGGATGAAGATGATGATGAGGATAATGAAGAGGTAGAAAAGAGAAAATGGAGAAGAAGACGTGGCTGAGGAGGATGAAGACGATAATGAGGATAATGAAGAGGTAGAAAAGAGAAAATGAAGAAGAAGACGTGGCTGAGAAGGATGAAGACGATGATGAGGATAATGAAGAGGTAGAAAAGAGAAAATGAAGAAGAAAACGTGGCTGAGGAGGATGAAGACGATGATGAGGATAATGAAGAGGTAGAAAAGATAAAATGAAGAAGAAGACGTGGCTGAGAAGGATGAAGACGACGATGAGGATAATGAAGAGGTAGAAAAGAGAAAATGAAGAAGACGTGGCTGAGGAGGATGAAGACGATGATGAGGATAATGAAGAGGTAGAAAAGAGAAATGGAGAAGAAGATGTGGCTGAGGAGGATGAAGACGATGATGAAGATTTAGAAAAATAGGAAAGAGGAGGACAAAATAAAGGAAAAATAAGCTAAACGAAACAAGACGAAACGAAAAAGAATGCAATCCAATTTTTCGAGAAACTGGAGAGAACAATGCCGTGAGAAAAGTAAGCGTAATGTTTATCTCAAGAAATGAAATCGAATTAAATTAAAATGAAATATACTGGAAGCGGTGTATCAATTAATAATTATTTATTCACCAAATGTTCCATGTCGATAGCCTAGTGGTTAAGAGATTGTACCGGTGAGTTATTGTTCTTAGAGAGAGTGGATTACGAAGTCCTAACAGAGCTTAGCATATGCTTATCCTGAAAATGCAAATTTTTTTTAGAAGATTCTCTTTTACTAAGGTGATTGGTTGGTCAGCATTTTTTTTTTTTTTTGTTTAATGATATTTCAACCAATTCGGGTTATTTCATGCTACAAGCATTCTTGTAGAGGAACAATAACGATACTACTTAACCTATAGGTTCTATATAGAGAGTTTTTTGTGCTCACTTCATGTTACGTCGGAATGATGCGATTACGGATAGAAAGTCGTTACAGCTAGTAATTGAAAATTCTCTCCTGATCAATATTATTCATATATTGCACGAAAAGCTCTCTTCTTGATTTGGTTTGGCTTAGTTTTAAGGCACATCAACAATTGTAGGTTATTTAATGCCGCATCCATTTTTATACATACAGCTCTATTTCGTACATTTCAGTTTACCGTAAGTCCACACTTTAAATATCAAAAACAGTTCTATTTGGAACAATTCAGTTTAGCATAAGTATACTGTTTAAATATCAAAAGACAGTTCTATTTCAAACAATTCATTTTAGCATAAGAACACTTTTTAGTTCTGTTTAACCCATAGAGAGGACCTTATTAGTTGCTACCACTCCGGGCCGGAGTGGACCAGGAAGCAATGGTGATAAAGAGGTACTCCGTATTACCCAAAGTTCCATTATTACTGGAACCTCACCATCAGATTGTTTAGTGTCATATCTAGGACACTCGTTGGGGGAATCTTACTCCTCTGCAAAGATGGAGTCGATGTATTCTATAACCCGAGTCGCCTGGGTCAAAAGCTGTCTGAGTAGCTATTATAAATGCATCAGTCTTTTAAAGGTTTGTAAATCAAAATATCATTAGCACATGTCAAAGCAATAACTCTGAGTAACCCTATCAAACAACAAAAAAGATGGTGACACATTAGTAGATAAAGCTACATTAGATACCCACGTAAGATTAATAACATTACACGTGAGACAGTATAAATGTTGGATGGATTTCTATCACAACCTTTAGAATACATTTGAATTTAATCATGATGTTGTATATTGACCTACGACCCGGCCGGGCTGTCAAAATAGGAAATGCACCTATGTAAATAACGGGTGCATCCGGTCAAGGAATATCAGAATTATAACCTTGACCGTGGATGGGTTGAATGAGTGCAATTGTGACGCCTACAAGAAGAAGGAGGAGTTGAACTATTATATAACTCGGAGAAGACAGGAAGTCATTTAGTTTAGAGACCAGATCAGTTGGAGACAAGCACTGTAGAGAAAGCCAGCACCTGGCAGAAGGAGCCTCGGGACCCCCGATTTAGCAGTTTGGAGACCAGACCAGTTTGAGACCAGATGCAGTAGAGAAAGCCAGCACCCGGCAGAAAGGGCCTCGGGACCCCTGATTTAGTAGTTTGGAGACCAGACCAGTTGGAGACAAGATACTGGATTGAGGAACATGTCCCAGAGAGGCCCTCGGTTGAGCAGCTCAGATGAACGGAAAAGAAACGCGGTTATTGCCTATAGAGTGGGGGTCAATATGTTGCAGTACTGTTCGGTCTCCGACTCCCTCTCACACACAATCCTTTCATATCAAGTGAAAGGTATATTTTTCTAAAAGACTGTGTCTCTCGTCCTTATTGTGTCGTCGTTATGTTCTGTATTCAGATGTGCATACATATGTAGATGTATATGTATTATGTGTTTGTATAGTTGATCATGGTCATGGCTATACAACAATGATTGAAATGTTTAAATTTTGCTATCCATAATAAAACTCATTCTAACGATGGTCCAGTCAGCTGGGGCTGCAGAATACACCAACTTTATCTCTTCAGAGGGGTAAGATTCCTCCAAATGTAAAGAGAAAATATTCTGTTTCAGATTTTCCCTACTTCCATTTTTACTTTTGGAAACTTCCCTTTCGTCCGTTTTTACTTTTGGAAAATTCCACCCTGCCACTATTTTATTGCATCTGATAGAAGAGTTGCAATAACTTGTAAAATAGATATTATTAAAAAAAATGAAAAAAAGAAATATGAAAAAATGTATCTCATTCAAAGACGAAGCTGATATAATTTCTGCTTATTGAACAATCCACTCAGAACAATTTTCTCGGATATTTTTTCTTTGTGTTTGTCATCTCAGGTTCCTATTACTCATGAGCTGAGGAAATAACAATAAAGATGAAGACAATAGTCCGAAAATCCTTAATGATAAAAATCCTCAAACTTCATCAAAAAAATTCAGACAACTAATATCGGCAGAAACGTTGTGAAAATAACAATAAAGATGAAGACAATATTTTTATCATTAAGGATTTTCCGACTATTGCCTTCATCTTCATTGTTATTTCCACAACGTTTCAGCTGATATGTTTTCCGGCCTTCTTCAGGTGTTTGTCGAACTAGAGAACCTCCAGGGAACATCGAACTACGTCCTTTATTGAAACCACGTGGGTCGCCTGTTCTGGTTCCGTTAGCCGTAAACCAGTACAAGTGTTAAGTATTCCTGTATTGTTACTCGCCTCTAGTGAGGATTGAACCACAAGGATTCGGCATGCTGTTTTGAACAAATCATGGAAGCAATCCTAAAACAAAACAGCAGTTTTTACCTTTTAACTCACAAATTGTCCAAAGTAAGACGAGAAAGGCATGTCGGAGAAGTAAGAAAAACCATATGCGATGTTTTCATCTGGACTTCTACGCATGGACACACCCGTACTGATCGAACAACAAATATTTACAATTATTAGTTTTTGGGGATGGGGGATGCTATCTAAAGGACTTCCCCGTCGAGATGATCGATAGGGAGGGATAACGAGAGAGAGAGAGAGAGAGAGAGAGAGAGAGAGTCGATATACCGTAGATGATCCTATTTACCCAACCCCTCCGCTCGGGCAGGATATGACACAAGGTCAATTTTTAAGCGGAGTTTATCAGGTTTGATTTCAGAGTTTTCCTTTTCCTAGACCAGTTGCCTCACCTAGGCTGAAGAACCAGTCTGTCCTACTATTTACCCATAGCTGGAGGGAGAATAATTGGATTCATACTTTTCCCAAGGGTATTAGCGCTATGTGAAATGGAATCAGTCGCGTCCAGGATTTGAACTTGCGTCGCCGTGTCCATTCCCTACGACGATAACCATTACACCACGGGCACCTCCTAAAATATACCGTTGATGATAATAATATTCTTGGTTGAATGTGTCAGTTTTTACTGGAGTTTTCTCGGATTCACTTTTCACTGACTTTGAGCAAATATTGCTTTCTATGTCAATATATTATGATTCTCGTGGAATTGTCACTTTTTCTTCTGTATATATTAACATCTTGGATCATTTAGGACCCGTTCTGCTGCTCAAGGATTTTAATAACACATTCTCCTAAATCTAAAAGCGGACCCGAAGCCATGATATTCACGCTATAAATAGTAGACTAAAAGTGATTAAAGAATATTAATGGCGTATGAAAAACGAAACAACACAAAAAAAAAAAAAAATTAAAGAAACATTATTTCCGACGAAAAATATAAAACAAACAGCAGTTTAAAGGTCTGCTAGAAATGTGTGAACAAATAACTGACAAGGGACATAACTAATTTCTCATAAAGCATATTTCGAAGAAAAGGAAATGGGGAGAAATATCTTCCATCTAAAATATGGCCATGTCACTCTTGCCAACGAAAACTAAAGATCATCATTGAAGTAAAAAGAAATATATATTTTCCAAAAATAAATCAATTAAATATTTCTAAAAATTTAATTAATTTGGAAAGAATAAAATATAAATATTGCTGTTTAAAGAAACTTAATTTATTTTGGTATAAGGCCAGATGTATGGAGCACTTAGTAAGAATCGAAATCACTAAAAGTGATCCTCTTGGTTTATTATTTAATACACCCTGTATGTACTAACACAGTCCCTTCCCCAGGAGCTGGATTTGATACAAGGTTAATATTTAAGCAGAGTACAGCTGGTTTGAGTTCAGAGTTTTCCTTCTCCTAGACTGGTGGCATAAACAAGGTTAGAGAACCTACTCAGAGCTATTTTTTTTTTTTTGCCAATAACTAGAGTGCAGAATGCATGGATTCATGCCTTTCTGATAAGCATGGAGGCGAAGTGAAAGGGTAAGAACCTCGTCTATGGTTAGAACTCAGGTCTCCGAGTACATTTCCTACGATGATAGAGGTTACGTTAAGTGCGCCTCTTGTGTCATTACAACACATATGATGCCTTCCAAAAACAAAATAAATATTTTCGTCTCTTGAATTTAGCATTTGGCTAGAATTTGCAGTAATTAGTCTGCTCCCCTTTTCAAATGATAACGCCTAATATATAAGTCATACCATACCGATATGAATTTGAAACTTGGACTGCCTTTCCAAAGAAAAAAAAAATCAACTGCTCAGCTACTGAACTTAAGGAATAAAACTGCAATTATTTATTTATATATATACATTTTTACTTTTTAGCTGTGCTCTTCCTAAATGTGATTCAAAGAAGTGAATTATTTACAATGGAATAAATACGAGGGTCGTTCAAGTGGTTTTGAGTCTCTCCAAGGAAAAAGAGACATAGCTAAACGTTTTTGTTGTAGGAATACACTACCACATCTCATTAAACAAGAAAAACTAATTTAAATGTCTGTGTTAAATTTGTGCACGAGAGGTCTATAAACAGACGAGAGGTGAACAAATCTAAAATCTTGGTAAGGCTTAGAACTTTTTGAAAGTTTTCGATATGCATATGAATTTATATATATATATATATATATATGTGTGTGTGTGTGTGTGTGTGTATTTTCGCAGAATGTCTGCATTAGACATATTTAGCTAAATAGTATAGACGTCTTTTGTTTACATATTTTCATTTTGATCCGTTGAAGTCGCTCTGTGGATGTCATAATATCCAGCAGGAATTGGCTTATAAATTTCCCATAGTGTTCATTGGTTGGTTGGTTGGTTGAGTTTTATGGTCTATCAACCATTGTAGGTTATTTAACGCAAAATCCATTTTTATGCAAATAGTCAGTTCTATTTCAAACAATTCAGTTTAGCATGATCACACAGTTTAATTGTCAAAAACATGTCCATTACAAGTAATTCAATTTATTAAAACAGTTCTAATTCAGCTAATTCACTTTAGTATGGGTACAGATTTTGTTTACGTACATTTAAATTTCAAAACAGTTCTACGTATATTAAACAATTCAGTTTAGTGTAAGTACAGTTTCAATGTCAAAAACAGTTCCATTTTTTAAAAAAAATTCAGCTTAGCATAAGCACGCAGTTTCAATCTCATAAACAGTTTAATTGTCAAAAATATTTCTATTTCAAGCTATTCGATTTAGTCAATCAGTTCTAATTCAAACAATTCAGTTTAGCATAAATATGCAGTTATTTCTATTTAACTATCAGGTGCTACAATTCCGGGCCAGGGTGGACCTCGGAGCAATGGCAATGAAGGGGTGCTCCGCTTTTCCCAACGCTCCTGCATCACTGGAACCTCACTATCAGATTGTTGGGTGTCATATACAGGACACTCATAGGGGGTATTACCCCTCAACAGAGATGCAGTCGGTGTATTCTACAGCCCCAGCTGACTGGGCAAAATTTCCCTTTGTCAATTTATTCCCTCGTACTTTCGTACCCAACAAAGGCAATATTCAAGGGTTGTGTATTTTGCAAAAACACTACAACCTTTGCAAATGCAATATATCTTTGTAAGTGTTTTATTTATATTGATGTAATGGTGAAGCGTTTTTTCTTTTTGTTTTAATTTTTTTATAATTTAGTTCTATAAATAGTACAGTTGCTAAAGACATTTGAGTTTATTAACACTGGATTCGAAATTAATTCTATTGTGTTGGGACTTGTATATCAAATGTGTTGACCTTCAAGAGTCTGTTATCTTTGTTTGCTAATTTTACAAAGTTGTATGGATGCACCACTTGGACGCTAACAAAACAGCTGGAGAAGAAGCTAGACGTCAATTACTCAAGAATGTTGCGAGCGATATTGAACAAGTCCTGACGGCAACACCCCACAAAGCACCAACTACACGGCTACTTGCTCCCCATCACGAAAACTATCCAAGTTAGACGAACCAGACACGCAGGGCACTGCTGGAGAAGCAGAGACGATCTCATAAGTGATGTACTCCTATGGACCACCACATATGGCCGTGCAAAAGCTGTACGACCAGCTCGAACGTACATACTGCAGCTATATGAGGATACGGGATGTAGCCCTGAAGACCTGGCGGGGACGATGAACGATAGGGAGAAGTGGCGAGAGAGGGTCAAGGATATCCGTGCAAGCGGCACGACATGATGATGATGATTATACTTGCATTAGGCTTTATTGTTTTTGCAATATACATACCCTGAAGATGGCCTATAATGCGTCCGACAGTACTTGGGAACAAATTAACAATGGAAAATGTATTAACCAATTCCGATCGGTTATTACAACATCCATACGATGACTTGAACAGATCAAAATGAAATTATATAGGCAAAAGATGTCTATACTATTCAATTATATATATATATATGTGCGCGTGTGTGTGTGCGTGTGTGTGTGTGTGTGTTTGTGCCTATATATATATATATATATATATATATGCACAAACAAAATTCGTTCCAAAAATTCTACGCTCCACCCATAAAGAAGAGCCATATATGAACACTTTTGATGTAACAACATAAAAACATGATGATGATAGTACTAGCATTAGGTTTTATTGTTTTTGCAATATACATACCCTGAAGATGGCCTATAATGCGTCCGAAAGTACTTGGTAACAAATTAACAATGAAAATGTATTAACCAATTCCGACCATTTATTACAACATCCATACGATGACTTGAACAGATCAAAATGAAAATATATAGACAAAAGATATGTATACTATTTGACTGAAAAAATGTAAACAAAGGCTGCTGCTGCTGTTTGCTAAATATAAAAAAATACCTAAAAATTCCCTTAGCCTTCCCGCTTGTAGCCGTGTGGTCTGAAGCCTTAGGCTATCGTAAAGTTGGACGGGTTTCGATTCCGGCTTCAAGCGTCCTGTGTCTAGCCACACTGAAGAGTTCTGATAGAACGAAACAGTCTGTCTGTGGATGACTATATATAAATATGCGTGTGTATGCTGTATGTGTATATATATACATGTGTGTGTGTGTGTGTATATATATATATATATATATATATATATGTGTGTGTGTGTGTGTGTGCGTGTGTGTATATATATATGTATATACATACACAGACAAACAAAGTTCGTTCAAAAAATTCTACGCCTCACCCATAAAGAAGAGTCATATATGAACATTTTTCATGTGTCAACATAAAACCACTAAAACTAGAAAAAAAAAACCCTCAAATTTGTATCTAAAATTGCGGTTGAAGCCCATACAATTTGTGCAATGAATATAGAATCTTCGTGAGGCTTAGAACTTTTCAGCGAGCCACGTATTTTGCACAATGCTATTATAGAGATTTGTGCGTCCTTATCTTTGTATGTTTCCGATATATCCAGTAGGTTTTGGTTGACATGAAGGAGGTTTGATTTGGTTTTATGGCATTGCAAATATTGTCGGTTATTTAAAGCTAAATACTATTTATACATATATATTGAATATATATATATAATTTGTAAACACATTTTTTTGATAAGATTCTTAAACAACCATGACCCTTTTTTGTGCACACAGTTAAATGTTTTCATGTATTGCAATATGATAATAATTATTTAACATCGGTCATTTGTTTGCACATGTTTTGTTCTATTTGGCCCATAGATTGGACTAATTTGGATGCTACCAATCCGGGTCAGAGTGAACTTGGGAGTTATGGCAATGAAGAGGCATCCTGTATTTCCCAAATCTCTAAGACTGGAGCCTAGACATTTCTAAGAAGGGGGCAATCTAAAAAGACCACCCAGAAGTAAAATTAAAAAAAAAATCTTTTATAATTTCTATCTTTAAAATAATTTCTATATTTTTTATAAAAGACTTCAGCTTATTTAAAGCTAAATCTTTTTACCATTTACATTAAGTATATATGATTTGTTAACATATTTTGTTGAAAACCAAGATGGGCATCAAGACAGTTCCTCAGAAGCAAGAGAAGAGAAAATAAAAGCCTTTTAATAGAAACAACAACAAAAAAAAAATTAATGCATTTCCAATATATATATATATATATATATATATATATATATATATATATATATATATATATATATATATATATATATAGTGGAACTCATTAGAGACTTTAAAAAGAGACAGAAATAACGGTTTGGTTTGACATAATTGTTGAATCTAGAATTATTTCAAACCATAAGACTATCAAATAGAGAAAGGTTTTTGTTCTTTTCATTCTGTCTCTTTAGTTGGTCAGATTAATGCTAAAAAGTTACAAAATTCTAAAATAATTTGGTAACATTCCTGATTTATTCTTAGATAGACAGATCGATATACAGACAGAGAGACCGATAGTTGGACAAATCAGAATAAGAAAAAAAGCTAATATTGATAAAGACGAATAGATATTATAGGGAATGTTTATCATAGTTCGATATGAAAATAGATAGATAGATGTGATATGTATTTCTTTATCGAATATATTTTGGAACGCTGATTACATTACACAAATCTGAAACAGAATGTTACCGACGGAAATAGAATGTTTTAAAATTTTCTTATCTTTTTCCTTTCATTTAATAACTCACTCTCCCTGATGAAGGTCTAAAATCTAAACGTTTAACTTTGTCAAGTAATTCAATAAAATCATCTTCTGAAAAGCTTGTGTTTTTTCATCGTTGTACACACACACACACACACATATATATATATATATATATATATATATATATATATATATATATATATATATATATATATACACATACACAAGCACATATATACACACAAGCACATATATACACTTAAGCACACACACACACACACACACACACACACACACACACACACACACACACACACACATATATATATATATATATATATAGGTTTTCTATCAGACGGTATTTCTTGGGTTGGATGTCTGCAAGCGTAGTGATTCTATCTCTTTTAAAGGGACACAATCCTTTCATTAAATAAAAAAAAAAAGGAATTGAAAATACGTGTTTTTTTTAGCTGCGCAACAAGAGCAAGAAATATTGTTTTTGTACATTCCTTTAAATTTATATTCATCCTTTTTAATAAAAAAATAGTTTTGGTTTTATGATCATCACTTTAAAAAATTGTTCTTTTTACTGATATAAAAAAAATTAATGCAATTGAAGAATTGTTGGGGAAATTGTTGCTTTCCTATAATCACAGATTTACGGTAATTCAGCGTAGAAAAATGAGAAATGAAAAAAATTTCAATTTGGAAAATTGGTCTCTAAAATGATAAATCACAACAAAGATTTTTATCCTTCTGATCTCTACACTTCTGATAGGGTTATTAAGCTTGGACAGTTTTTTTGTCTGTTTGTTTGCTTGTTTTATACAAAATTTCCTGCTATCAGTCATCAAATATGGCGCCGAGTCAGTGTTTTGACTGTGAAAGGAAACAATGACTTTAATACAGCCCATTTCTACATAATAATAAAAGAACGTTCTTTTTTTTTTAAACGTAGAAATTTAGAATTTTTCATTTTGTTACATTGTTAAATAGCATATCAACCTTCGTGGGTTATATAATGCCAAAGCCATCCTTTTTGTGGAAGAGCTGATATATTTGACACATAGAGGGGAGAATACAAGGCTTCCTACCTTTTTCAAGGGAAACCTTTCCAGAAGGAAGCATAATTGTATGACTGTATTAAAATTATGTCAAATCAAGAAATAGACAATGTGCTAAATATATTTCAATTACTATCGTCATAAATAGAAGTTTAGCAGTTGTAAGTTGATCTATATTACACAACATCAAAACGATTGTACTACCCACCGAAAAAAAAATTATAACAATAATTAGGTAAAATAAGTGAAAATATTAATAAAAAAGCCGAGACAAAATTATTCTTGATTCCCCCACCCGCTGCAAACCAATAATGTCTCCACATTACCTGAAGAATTGGATATTTTTGCACTGAAAACGACCGGATACCGTGAGATGGGAACGTAATTCTATACGAAGAGATCACGTGATATACAGTGGTTTGTTCAAATTTATAAGACGAAGTAGATATTATTATGGCTTCATGTTTGCCACAATGACTCGAATTGGATAAATATGTACATCAATACACAAGAAGTGATATCAATCCCACACAAATACTGGAATATATATCTATATCTATCTATGTATCAATCTCTCTCTTTCTCTCTCTATAAATAAATATATATATATATATATATATATATATATATTTATATATATATATATATATATATATATATATATATATATATATATATATATATAAATTTATTGTCATAGGTCCAAAGAGAGAAAGAGATATTTTTATATGAGTAGGTCCACGAAGAGATTTGTAATTCTTTAAGGATATATTTATTCATTTTGAACTCAGTAGCACACCAGCCATTTTGAACTCAGTAGTACACCAGCTATTGCCCAACTGGGACTCCTCTCGTAGATATTTTTTTAAATGTATAAATCCTGATGAATTAAAATATCGAAATATTTTGAACACATCGTACACATTAAAATGCCAAAACACATGATAGCTAACCTCTAGCAATAACTCTGAAGTTATTATTTTATATAACAGTAAGTAGAAAAGAATTAAAATCTAACTATTCAATTTTTGGTTATTTTGCGAGCAAAGGCCAATATCAATTCCAATTTTTTTAAAGAAACTCATTTCGTCTGAAATTACAAGTGAGACAATATTTTGAATAATGATAATCTTAAGACATCTATTTGCTTTAATATTCACTTAATAAGTACTGTAGTCAATTCAACTATACTCAAAAGAATATGAAAATAATAAAAGCATCTAAAACAATGAAAATATATTGAAATGAAGATACTTCACTATTCTAAGTATCTATAAATGTCTTAGATTTTAATACTGGGTGTCTCAATATACATGGTTATATAGGGTGTCTCAACGTACATGGTTATATAGGGTGTTTCAAAATACATGATTATATAGGATGTCTCACTATATAGAGTTATATAGGGTGTCTTAATATACATGGTCATATAGAGTGTTGCAATATACCTGGTGCATTCAATAAGTTTCCAGACTTTTTTGTACAGACATTTGAAATTGATGTAGACTCTTGAAATTTCAGTATGTTATTGCTATACATCTCATGTATGACTGACCAATTTTTTCTGATTTCACGTTCAAATGAACAGCTACAGCAGCAATTGGAATATAGCCTGGTTGTCATAGCTGGTGAACAGCTACAGCTAGTTGTCATACAGCTAGTTGTCATCGCTAGTTGTCATAGCTGGTGAACAGCTACAGCAGCAATTGGAATAAAGCCTGGTTGTCATAGCTGGTGAATGTAAAAAATGCAATCTGGACGTGAGGACACTTTAGAAGAACGATATGCAATATAATTCTGTTTTAACCCCGGAAAGAATGTCATAGAAAGGTATGGAATGCTTCAGACTGCTTTTCGACCATCGTGCATTGAATCGAGCATCAGTTTTTGAGTGGCATAAGAGATTCAAGGAAGGCAGGGAGCCTGGGAGCGATGATGAGAGGTGTGCGAGGAGTAAGGAAGTCAATACACCAGAGTTGATTGGCCAAACGGTTAGGGTTAGGGTTACTATGTTGAGGTTTTAAGGGAATTCAGGAAGAGATTCCATCGAAAGAGGCTATCACTCTTCAAATCGAGTCAATGGCATTTCCAGCAGGACAATACACCAGTCCACAACTCCATCGTTGTCACAGACTATTTGACCAAGATGGGCAACAAGACAGTTCCCCACCCTCACTATAGTCCAGACCTTGCTCCCTGTAACTCTTGGTTATTCCCTAAGCTCAGAGGCTGTCGTTATGAGACAATTGAGGAGATGAAAGAGGCTGTGACGAATGTCATTGACATGCTCACACAAGAGGACTTCTATGGGGCCTTCCAGAAGTTGTTGGAACGGTACAACAAGTGCATTGTAACCGGAGGAGATAACTTCGAAGGGGACTAGAGTTTCATATGTGAACTATCAATAAAAGTGTCCATACGAAAAATGTCTGGAAACTTATTTAATGATCCTCGTACATTGTTATATAGGGTGTCTCAGTATACATGGTTAAATAGGGTGTCTCAATATATATGGTTATATTGGGTGTGTCAACATATATGGTTATATAGGATGTCACAATATACATTCTTATATAGGATTGTCTCAATATGCATTGTTATATAGGGTTGTCTCGATATACATAGTTATATAGAGTGTCTCAATATCATCATCATCATCATATCGCGCTGGTAGCACGGATATCCCTAACCCTCTCTCGCCACTCCTCCCTATCGTTCATCGCCCTAGGTAGGTCTTCAGGACAACATCCTGTATCCTCACATAGCTGCTGAATGTACGTTCGAGCTGGTCGTCCTGCTTTTGCGCGGCCATGTGTGGGGATCCATAAGAGTGCATCTCTTATGAGTTCATCTCTGCTTCTCCAGCAGTGTCCTGCATGTCTGGTTCGTCTAACTTGAATAGTTTTCGTGATAGGGGGCAGGTGGCCGTACAGTTGGTGTCTTGTGGGGTGCTGCTGCCAGGACTTGTTGAGGATTGCACGTGTCTCAGTATACATGGTTATATAGGGTGTCTCAACATACATAGTCACATAGGGTGTCTCAATATACATGGCTATATAGGGTGGCTCAACGTACATGTGACCCATGGGACTGCAAATAACTCTATTAATAATACCGTTATGTTTTTTTTTTGTTTCAGATTTGAAAATAGTATACTATACTAACTATTAATCCTCGATCAAAATGCCTTGGACAGGTGAGAAAAAATATTTTGAGTCACTAATTATTTGGAGACGAAATCCTTCAAAACTGTCTCAAAAGAGAGGCAACGTATCAATATGGTAAGGATTTATTACTGAGACAAGAGACCCCAAAAAATGTCTTAGAAGCTGATCAAATTGCAATTAAAAAACAACAACATTAATTTGATGTCTCTTGCTCAAAGGATGTATTTTTTACAGGACGTGTTTCAAATGACCGTCATTGCGCTTATCTCAGTCATAAATCATTATCCTACAAATGAGTTGCATCTATTTTGAGACAACGTTTATCAAGTTAATTAAAAACTCCAAGATGATCAATATATTTTACATTCGATGTTTTGGAAGAAGGAAAAGGAAGATTTTTACATATAAGACAAAATTATGTCAAATCAAGAAATAGACAATGTGCTAAATTTATATCAATTACTATCGTCATAAATAGAAGTTTAGCAGATGTAAGTTGATCTATATTACGCAACATCAAAACGATTGTACTACCCACCGAAAAAAAAATTATAACAATAATTAGGTAAAATAAGTGAAAATATTAATAAAAAAGCCGAGACAAAATTGTTCTTGATTCCCCCACCCCCTGCAAACCAATAATGTCTCCACATTACCTGAAGAATTGGATATTTTTGCACTGAAAACGACCGGATACCGTGAGATGGGAACGTAATTCTATACGAGGAGATCACGTGATATACAGTGGTTTGTTCAAATTTATAAGACGAAGTAGATATTATTATGGCTTCATGTTTGCCACAATGACTCGAATTGGATAAATATGTACATCAATACACAAGAAGTGATATCAATCCCACACAAATACTGGAATATATATCTATATCTATCTATGTATCAATCTCTCTCTTTCTCTCTCTATAAATATATATATATATATATATATATATATATATATATATAAATTTATTGTCATAGGTCCAAAGAGAGAAAGAGATATTTTTATATGAGTAGGTCCACGAAGAGATTTGTAATTCTTTAAGGATATATTTATTCATTTTGTTCGGACATATGTGGATGTTTCCAGCTTGATGTGTTTGAGGTAAACACACTCTAAGAAAAAGATATGAGTGACCTTCATAAAAACATATAATCACCTGAAAATCATTCACACTGCAAACACGAATAGGTTCAAGTGTCATTGAATATCCCATTTACAAGGCCTTGTGCCATACATGTTCTCTGACGAAAACATCAAGATGGAAACATTTATGAATGTAAGAAAAAGAAGTATATACGTATATAAAATGATACGTTCTTTTATATTCGTACAAATGTGAAGTTATTGATAAGTTTCTATCAATAGGCCGATATGTGTGCATATGCATTTGATATTAAACAGGTTTTATTTTTTAATCTCTATATGCATATTGAGTGAGATATTCTAAAAGTGTAATGGTTAAAGGGCTCGATGGCGGAATCGTAGTCAGTGACTTTCAACTCCAGTCAGACTTTTAAGTTCATTTTCAAACACTTTTGAGAAAGGTACGAACTCCCTTATCCTCCCAGCTATAGGTTAAATAATACCACGACTGACCTTCTAGAATGATGGATTTGGCATTAAATAATTCAAGAAATTTGATATGCCATTAAACAACAAAAAACAAACTTGTATAAATATTGCAGAGATAAAATATGTTTAATTTGTCAGAATGTTTGTGTATATATATGTAAGATGATATAATATACATATCCTCCTCCTCCTCCTCTTCATGTCGCGCTGGTAGCACGGATATCCCTAACCCTCTCTCGCCACTCCTCCCTATCGTTCATCGCCCCAGGCAGGTCTTCAGGACAACATCCCGTATCCTCACATGTATGTTCGTGCTGGTCGTCCTGCTTTTGCACGGCCATGTGTGGGGGTCCATAAGAGTACATATATAATATTATAAATGTCAATACATATATATCTTTCTCACCCCACCTCACTCGATCTTTCTCTCTTTCCTTATATATATATATATATATATATATACATATGAAGAAAGAGAGAAATAGTGAGCGAGAGATAGACTGAGGGACCGAAAGACAAATATATTTGCATTCGTGAATGGTTTGGGTCGTGTGTTTGTATCCCAAATATATATGCTGGAATGCATGCATAACAACACACGCGGTTACATCTATCACACACACACACACACACACACATATATATATATATATATATAAGTAAAAAAAAGTAAAGTTGTCGACCGAAGTCGAGGGTGACCCGAAGTCGAGGGTGAACCGAAGTCTCCCTTTTCGATAGCTACTACAAGGTGTAGGAGAAGGCGCTACTCCTTTCCCTGGATTGATCCACTTTACCCTTGATTCGTACCTTATAATGCTGAGTGTTAAGCAAAGGCGGAATGAAGTACCATTTTTGAGTTTTTGGTATGACTCGACCAGGGATCGAACCCAAGTCTCCCGGGCCATTGGCGAACACTTAAACCAATATATATATATATATATATATATATCATCATCATCATGTCGTGCCGCCAGCACGGATATCCTTGACCATCTCTCGCCACTTTTCCCTATCGTTCACGCCTCCGGCAGGTCTTTGGGTTACATCCTGTGTCCTCACATAGCTGCTGTATGTAAGTTCGGGCTGGTCGTCCTGCTTTTGCTTGGCCATATGTGGGGGTCCATCATAAAGGAATTAGGATCTCGCCTTTTAACTTTAGTCTCATGTCTAATTGATCTTCGATAAAAATCAAAAACAAAAACCTTATATTCATAATAATAAGTTAATATAAGTAATAATGAATTTGTCTTAATATGTAAGGAAGTGAAAAATATTTTAAACATGATCAAATACTTATCATTTGAACTTTCTTAATAATGACACTCACTAGAGGAAATTGGCAAAATATATTTTTAGCGGTAGTGGTCCACCGTAATATTACTGTGCCATCTTTCGTAAATAAAAATTTACCACTTACACAAGGATTTTAAAGTGTTAGAAAAACACCTTTCATTAAACAGTTCAATTCTGTGAAGGATTTTTTTCTTATGAAGTTAGCATTCAGTAAAATAAAACTGAATCTCGTATCGATTTAAATAAAATGTGGTTCTTCCTGCTTAACGTTGCCGTTTTAATCCTCGAAAACAAAACGGAAATCAAAATGTCTATTTGTTCACAAACATATGAGAGATACTCGGTGAATACGTTATGGATTCTTTGTTTAATGACATATCAACCTTCGTGGGTTATCTAATGCTAAAGCAAAAGTCATCCTCGTGCAAGGAAAATAATGGTACCATTTAACCCATAGCTGGGTTGATATCTTTCCACGGTTGATATCTTTCCACGGTTGCCTAGTCGGCTGGGAGAGTGTACCTGGGAGACTGCACCTCTGAAACGAGTATTATAGATATGACACTAAACAAGCCGATAATGAGGTTCCAGTAATGGTGGAATTTTGGGGGATGCGAAGCATCCCATCGTTGCCATAGCTCCCAGGTCCACTCTAGTTCAGAGTGGTAGCAGCTGGTAGAGCCCTATCTATAGGTTAGATAGAACTAAATTGACTACTTATACTAAACTGAATTGTTTGAAATAGAACTGTTTTAACATGCGAACTGCGTACTTATTCTAAACTGAATTGTTCGAAGTAGAAATGTTTGGACATTTAACTGTATGTAAACAAAAAGTATACTCATACTAAAGTAAATTGTTTAAATTCGAACTGTTGACTAAACTGAATAGCTTGAAATAGAAATATTTTTGACAATTAAACTGTGTACTTATGCTAAACTGGATCGTTTGAAATAGAATTGTTTATTTGTTTACCGTGCCGTCGGTCTAATCGGTAGAGTTTTCTCTAATGGTCCGGGAGACCGGGTTTCAATCCTTGATCAAGTTATACGAAAGACTCATATATATGTGTGTGTGTGTGTGTGTGTATATATATCTGTAATTATTTAACTTATTTTATTTGTATTTTATTTATTTTGTGTGTATATCTATTATTTATTCATTTATTATTTTATGTATTTATTTATTTCGTTTGTTTTTTGTTGTTTTTATTAGCTTATTTAGTTATTTATTTATTTATATGTGCGCGCGTGTGTGCGTATGTACATGTGTATGTATATATGTGTGTAAGTATATATATATATATATATATGTATGTATATGGGATTATTTATTTATTTATTTATTTTTTTCCAAGTCTCGATTGTCAGAAGGATATTACCCGTTACCTAAATCCAAACCTGGCTCAGTGCAAGTGAGTGTACTCATACAAGATATAGAATAAAGACAGTTTGCAGTATGTTTACCTTTTTAATTCGCCATGACTCCGAGGGAAGTGACGTAGGTCGTTTCTCATTGGCCAATACCATTTTAAAAACTCATTAGCAGTAGCATTTAAAATTTTTTCTTTTGTGTGTACTGTGTGTTTTTGCATGCTGGGCGTATTTTTACTGCAGGATCGCCGGCTGGAACAAAAGTTCCGGTAGGGTCACTTGGGAGAGCAAGTATGATGTTGGAAGACCCGAAACTTGTAAGGACCCCAAGAACATCACTGACGAGGCGATTCTGTGCACTTTTTTTTTTTTTTTTTTTTTTTTAAGTGTTTGACTACAAGGGCAAATCCAAAGAATGGGGTCGATACTTTGCCTACACTTCGGTTCAGTAGCTTTGGGTCACCCTCGACTAAGATCGCCAATTTTGCTTACTTTACTACTAATATGTATAAAAATGGAATTACATTAAATAACCTGCAAAGATTGATATGCCATAAAACCCAACCAACCAAGCTTTTCTACGGGTATTTGTCCGGAATCATGAAAGATAGCGACTGGAATTTTAAACCGCATACTATGCTGTCACAGTCCAGCATCTTAACCAATATGCCACGGATACTTCCTCCAACTATGTGAATATATTCCCTCGCAACTTTTATCCTTTTCTTTAATTAAAATATTATTTCAAAACAAACCTTAATTATTTTTGTCTGGATTGTTTTTGATTTTTTCTCCTCTATTGAAAAATTAGAAAAAGACAAGAGCTTATAGGATTTGCACTCCTATATTTTTAAATGGCCGTAATGCCACTTGTTCTCGAAACAAAGATAGCGGGCGTCGGTAAACTAATCAGGCTCGGGAACCTATTGGTCAGGAAAACCTCGTGGTTAGTGCTCACAACTACGTCCGCAACTTCAATTTTGTCCCGCGTGTTTGGAGCCTACTGCATGACAAGGATTGTCAATGAATTCTCTCGTCTTCCAACATTGATTCTCTTTCACATTTTCACTCTTTCTATTGTGACTTCCAGAGAGAACACTCTCACTCTCTCCATTTTGATTAAAAGAGTCTATACGGTTTTCCTCTTTTTTACATTTGACTTCCAACAGACAACCGCCACGAAAATGTAAAGTCCATGTAACTATTCTCTTTCTTGTTATACTTTTTCGGTGAGACTTATTCCACCCTCGAACACAGAAATTTCGTCAAACCACAGAAAGAAAAAAACTGTAGAAATACTTAGTCAACAGAAATAGGACACTTTTGTTATTTAGTCTTTATTTTCTAGTATTAGTGTTAGTCACACACACACACACATACATATGAATATTTAAGGAACAGTATTAGAATACAAGTAATGTTTTGAAATAATTCATGGAATGTATTGTTGTTATATAAATTTGAATTTGTTTGTACTGCTTTGTTTTATATGTTCTTTTTGTACGCGTCGCTGCATACACCCTTACTTCATTTGCTTTTTCAAATATAAACCAAACTTAAATGGTAGAGGAAATAATAAATAAGCATCGAAAACATGCATAGAGCATTCAATAAGTTTCCAGACTTTTTTGTACAGGCATTTAGAATTGTCGTAGACTATTGATAATTCAGTATGTTATTGCTATACATCTTATGAGATGACTGACTAATTTTTATGATTTCAGGTTCAAATGAACAGCTACAGCAGGAATTAGAATATACCCTACTAAAACCTGATTGTCACAAATGGTGAATGTAAAAAATGAAACCTGGACGTGAGGATATTTTAGAAGAACGATATGCAATAAAATTCTGTTTTAAACTTGGGAAAAATGCCGCAGAAACGTATGGAATGCTTCAGACTGCTTTACGCCCATCTTGCATGAATCGAGTATCAGTTTTAGAGTGGCATAAGAGATTCAAGGAAGGCAGGGAATCTATGAGGGATGACGAGAGGTGTGAGAGGAGTAAGGAAGTCAATACACCAGAGTTGATTGACCAAAGGGTTAGGGTTAGGGTTACTATGTTGAGGCTTTAATGGAATTCAGGAAGAGATTCCGTTGGAAGAGGCCATCACCCTTCAAATCGGGTAAGTGACATTTCCAGCAGGACAATACACCAGTCCACAACTCCATCCTTGTCACAGACTATTTGACCAAGATGGGCAACAAGACAGTTACTCGCCCTCACTATAGTCCAGACCTTGCTCCCTGTGACTTTTGGTTATTCTCTAATCTCAGAGGCTGTTTTTATGAGAGAATTAAGGAGATGAAAGAGGCTGTGACGAAGGTCATTGACACGCTCACACAAGAGGACTTCCATGGGGCCTTCCCGAAGTTGTTGGAACGCTACAACAAGTGGATTGCACTTGAGGAGATTACTTCGAAGGGGACTAGAGTTTCATGTGTGAACTATCAATAAAAGTGCCCATACGAAAAAAGTCCGGAAACTTATTTAATGATCCTCACTACAACACGGAGAATAACATATCCACTGAACAAAAATATGCACACCACAAGCTCCTCCTTGTTTTCTTTCAGTTTACTCCCCTTTTCTCCTCTATTTAACTTATTCTCTTCCGATATCTTCCCTCCCTTCATCTAACTTCTTGTTTTTCTTTTGTATGACCCTTTCATGCATTTTTTGTTTTCTTTTTCACCGTTCGCTTACTTCGGCCGATGATCGACAAAAACACATTTGAGTAGAAAGCAGAGTGAATACGCCAAGGGCCTGACATCCGTTTCTATTTTCTGTTTGAAGGAACTCAAACAAGATTTCGCCCCGGCTGGTAATCTATCTTCAAGTCGGCATCAGTCGGATTAACTGATAAAAAAAATCCAAGAATCTAGTTTTTCAACCGATATATACGTCTACAGGAAAAACGTAGAATTAGTTTTGTCAATTCTAAAAATCTTCAGAGACCAAATCGCTTCTGTTCTTGTGGTCAGTGGTCAGTGCTTGGGGGAAAAACTCTAATCTTATTTCACAGGAAACTGGATACCGTTGTGGCTTCCACGAGTTGAGACTTTGGCTCGAGACGAAGCAAAAATCATTCTGACAAGAGATTAGCTGAAGTATGTTAAGTCGAAGAGATAAACAAGCTTTCCTATGAAAGCATATCTACTAATGGTAATGTTAGTTGGTATTGATCAATTCCTATATATATATATATATATATATATATATATATATATATATATATATATACACGAATCTGTATATAAATGTATATGTACTTACAAAAAAATGGATATTAGTGCATGTAAGGATATATATATATATATATATATATATATATATATATATATATATTGTTACCTTCATCCAAATATCGTTGAGAATTTACATAGACACACACGCACACACGCATGTATGTAGATAGATGGATCGATATATGTGTAGATATAGATATTAAACATATTCATATGAGTGCATTTGTGTGTGTACATGTGTTTGAGAACGCGTTTCTGGATGTCTATATATATGTGTGTATACGTGTGTGTGTATGTAAGCGCAAATATGAGTCAGTGACATCGTGTGCATCTACTGTAATCATTTTTTGTATCTATATATATGTGTGTATGTGTGGGGGTTGGTCTTGAATTTGTGTTTATATATATATATATATATATATATATACATATATATATATATATATATATATATATATATATATATAAGGTATCAATGTATCTTTCACTCTCACTCTATCGCTCTCTCTCTCTCTCTCTCTGTATATATATATATATATATATATAACTATATAACTATATATATATAACCATATATATATATATATATATATATATTTATGTATATGTATGTGTCTGTGCGCCTGTGTGTGTATGTGTGCGTACACCGGTCCATTGGCTTAGTGGGTAAAATGTTTGCCACTTGCGCGTGAGACAAGGGTTCAATCCTAGATTGAGACATGCCAAAGATTCAAAAAATGGTACTTGATATCTCCTTGCTTAACACTCCGCATTATAAGGTAGGAATAAGGGTAAAGTGAATCAATACAGGGGGAGGTGTTGAGCCCTCCCTTAATCCTCGGTAGTGCATATATGAATGAGTTACATATAATAAAAGTAAAATAAAGTCGGTCACCGTAATCGAGGGTGACCTCAAGACTCCATTTTCAATAGCTACTAACCTGAGATGTTGGGGAGGGCAATACTTCATTTCCTGGATTGCTCCACTTTACCCTTCATCCGTAACTTATAATGCAAGACGGTATCAAGTACCATTTTTTAAAGTCTTTGGTATAGAATAATATAAATGCGTTTGTGTACAAATTTTTCTATCAGGCATAATTTAATGTCTCTCACCTGATGAATAGTTCGTTAAATTCAGAGTCACGGGTCAGAAATATTTCTTATTTTTGTGTATATTGTTGTATTTGCTCTACAGCTTCTGCATATTGCAGAAATTTCATGAGTTTTTCATTATTTTCTACCGTTCATTACCCTAGTGAGCAGACAGCTCGCCAATGATCAGGGAGATCGGTGTTCAATCCCAGGTCGAGTCGTACAAAAAACTCTCAAAATGGTACTTGATGCCACCTTGCATAACACTTAGTATTAAAAGGTAAGGAACTAGGGTAAAGTAAAGCAATCCAGGGAATGGAGTAGCGCCCTCCCGTACATCTCGGTGTGCAAGCTATTGAAAAGGCGAGACTTCAGGTCACCCTCGAGGAAGGTCGCGAACTTTACTTTTGGTTCTGTTTCAATCATCCGTTCACTGATTTACATCAAACTATATATATTCAAACACACACATATGAATATATCTAATATCTATATGTATATTTATACCTATATCGATCCATCTATCTATATATATAGGTATGTGTGTGTTTGTGTGTGTGTGTGTGTGTGTGTGTGTGTGTATGTGTGTGTGTGTGTATGTGTGCACGTGTGTCTGCGTGTGTCTATTTGGATGAAGGTAACAATATATATATATATATAAAGGTAGAGTCTTGGATTGGCGTTTGAGTCAACCGGGTTTCGATCACAACTCCGGGAATCTACTATGTCTAGCAACACAGATGAGTTCTGATAGAACGAAACAGATCTGTATGTGGATGACAATATATATATATATATATATATATATATATATATATATATATATATATATATATATATATATATTCTCACATGCTCTAATATCCATTTTTGTAAGTATATATACATATATATATATATATATCACCTAAAGTAAACTATTTAAATTTGAATGCATTTTTTTGTCAGATTTTCTCAAAAAGAAATCATGAAACTGGCAGTAATGGGGCAGAACAGAGAAGGTTCAAGGAACTACATTTATATTTAGCTTAATCCTTCTCTGACAGCTGGCGTTTATTGACTAGTTTCCTTTGATTTTTACAAGTATGAATTAAGAGAAAACTTGCTAATTCTAGATATATATAACAATGAGGTGTATATGTAATAATGCAACCACTCAGACACACAGATACACACCTATATCTATCAATGTATCTTTCACTCTATCTCTCTCTCTAACTCTCTCGCTCTCTCTCTGTATATATATATATATATATAACTATATATAACAATATAACTATATATAACTATATATATATGTGTGTATATATATATATATATATATATATATATATATATATATATATATATATATGTTAGATTATTCAAGAAACTTGTGTGTTTTTATGGAAAACAAGGTTATTCTTTTTCTTCCGGTGAAACATTAGAATAAGTTTCAGAATTTTATATATATATATATATATATATATATATATATATATATATATATATATATATATATATATATGTGTGTGTGTGTGTGTGTGTTTATATATATATATATATATATATATATATGTAACGGAGAGGTTTTTATGTACTAACATAAACACACACACACACACACATACACACACACATACATATACATATATATATATATATATATATATATATATATATATATATATATATATATATATTACAATTATGCATACATGTATAACTGATTATTTAAGAAATTTTGGTGTTTTTTATGTTATAAAACAAGGTTATTTTTTTCTTCCGGCCAAACATAAGAATAAGTTTCAGTATTATATATATATATATATATATATATATATATATATATATATATATGTGTGTGTGTGTGTGTGTGTGTGTGTGTGTGTGTGTGTGTGTGTGTGTGTGTGAGCCAAAGGAAAAAAATCTGATAAAATTTGCTTACATACACAAACCGGAAGGAAGCCATTGAGGACTCGATGAAAAGTCTTATTTCGCCAAAACATATTACATAAAAACTTGAAATGTATGATGTTGTCTCAAAAAAAAACAAACAAACAAAACCAAAAAAAAAACCAAAAAAAAAAGAATAAGAATAAGAAGAATAAAAATCAATCACCTGATCTACGCAAACTGAAGTACAAGCCCTTATTCTATAAAAAAATGTTTGGGGTAAAATATGACTTGATTGATAATAGAAACACTGAATCGATACAGGTCCCCCCCTCCTGGGAGAGAAAGAGACAAGACAGCTAGTTGGGTGATGAAACGAGGCTGATTTTAGCCCAAGATAGGCAAGGTGGCAGTCAAAATGTCTGTCCATCTACGACTTAGCGGCTGCCTTGTTCTTAACAACAAAAGAGACGGGTAGGTTGTGGGGGATTATTTCCTGTAATTGTATTCAGCTTGTTACCACACACTACTCTCGCATAGCCGCCTCGGTCCTTTTCAAAACAACATTCAGTGTTGTTGTTATTGTTCTCTAATTTTGTATTCGATCGATACTGCAGGGATTTGATGCCAATAAAATTAGAATATAGTGGCGTGTATCAAAAGTGCTTTCGTTTTTTAATCAATTGATTGTTCAAGGAGAACAGTGAGTGAATGCCTGTATTTATAGAACCACCTCACCACGGACAGGATGCAACACAAGGTCTGTGTTTTAGGGGAGTTCTACAGGTTTAAATTCAGAGTTGTTCTTCTTGGTCATTTAACATATCAGTCTGATCTATTAAAACTTGGCTACAAATCTACTTTTAAATCTTAGCTACAAGATGGACTTGTAACTTTTCCAAGTGTATAAACATGCGGAAAACTGCTAAATAAACAAAAACAAACTTAAGTGATGTTTTTCTATGGACCACTACAATTCGATGTGCCAATGTTGGCTGACCAGCAAGAGTTTATTTGCATCGGCTCTGGGCAGAAACAGGATGTTTTTTGGAAGGCCTGCTGCGAGCGATGGATTATTCAAATTTACCAACCCCTCCGCTCGGGCAGGATATTACTCAAGGTAAATTTTTAAGCGGAGTTTAACAGGTTTGAAGTTAGAGTTTTCTTTCTCCTAGACTAGTTGCCTCACCAAGGCTGAAGAACTTACTCTGCCCTACTATTTACGCATAGCTGAAGGGAGAATAAGTGGATTCATATCTTTCCCAAGGGTATTAGGGCAATGTGAAATGCAATCAGTCTCGTCCAGGATTTGAACCCGTGTTGCCGTGTCCATTTCCTACGACGATAACCATTACACCACTGGCACCTCCACGGGAGCGATGGATTATAGGGACGTATGGATACACACACAAACTCACCGACTCAGGGAAAACCTTACCGTCAATATGACTTGATGAAGACGATAAAAAGTGAAGTTTCCGTCAGGACTTGGACACGAGGCACTGTGTCTATTTCCAAAGATGATAACAGAAATACTATTAGCATCTTGTAAGTTTTTTTTAAGTATGAATTACGCTTATGCTATCTTTAAATGAGTGAAAATATTTACTCCACTGAATTAAAAAAAAAATTGATTACAGGTTTGATTCTTCTCTACTGAATCGACAACCAATTGGCCTTAAATGCGAAACTTTCGCTAATGGCCCGGAAGACCGGGGTTCAATGACAGGTCGAGTCATACGAAAGACTCAAAACATGGTACTTGATGCCTCCTTGCTTAACACCCAACATTATAAGATAGAAATCAAGGGTAAAGTTGAACAATCTAGGGAATAGAGTTACACCCTCCTCTACATCTCGGTACAGTAACTATTAAAAGTGGCGCCTTCGGGGCGCTCTTGACTACGGTCAGCCAACTTTACTTACTTCAAGGGACAATTTAAAAGCATTCAAATTCTTGAAACATTTTTGTGTAGTTTTATCAAAAACTGTTTCCTTTTGTCCTCCATTGCGAAAGAAAAAAAGGTTTCAGTGGCCAGAATCTTAGGATTTGTACTTGCAATTATTTCAAGATAATACTTATAATTATAGAATCAATAGTATATTTAAAAACTAAAGGAATTATAGAACAAAAAAGTAACAGTGATACCAGTTGTAATCGGTGCATTCGGAACGATCTCTAAAGACTTGCTGAAGTGGGATGAAGAATTGGGAATCGGAGGTTGAGCAGAGACCATTCAAACTACAGCATTGTTAAGATCGGCTAGAATACAGAGAAGTGTCCTGGATACTTAAGGAGATTTGATGTCGTTTAGACTCCTAATAAATACCATCAGGTTATGCTAGTGTTAAAAACTTGTGAGGATTTCAAGTACACATATTTCATGCTATTAGCTTGCAAACACTAATATAGTTTCAAGTATTTCAAGCAACGTTAAGTAATTAATAATGATAATAATAATAATAATACCAGACCTTATAATAATCAACAAAAAAAGAGAATTTGCAAAATTGTCGACTTTGCTGTCCCGGCGGACCACAGAATAAATCTAAAGGAATGTGAAAAGAAGGATAAGTACCTCGACCTTGCTAGAGAATTGAAAAAGCTGTGGAACATGAAAGTAACGATTGTGCCAATTGTGATTGGTGCGTTTGGCACAATAACTAAAGAATGGAGGACTTGGAAGTTGGTGGACTGGTAGAGACTATCCAAATGACAGTATTGCTCTAAATGGCCAGAATCCTGACATGAGTCCTGGAGAACTGAGGAGACTTGAGGCCACTCAGACTCCAGTAAAAACCCATCCGCTAGCACTGATGTGAAAAGCTCTAAAAGAATAAATAATTATAATAACATTGCTGTTCCTATGGACCAAGGAATAAAAATGAAAGAAAGTGAAAATGCAAATACACAGACCTTGTTAGAGATTTGAAAAAGCCATTGAACGGTCATACCAATAATAGTTATTTGGTTTGGAACAGTTCCGAATGGCTTGGAAAAGAATCTGGTGGAATTGGCAATAAGGGGAAAGAATCAAAACCATAGGGACCACCGGATTGTTGAGATCGGTGAGAATACTGAGAAGAGTCCTGGAGACAGGTAGAGACTTGTTGTCTCTCAAAATCCCGTGAAAAGCAACCAGCAAACACTGGTGTGAAGAACTCAGAAAGAGCTAGATAATAATAATAATAAGAAGAAGACTTGTTGTCACTCAGTCTCCAGTGAGAAACTATCAACTAACGCTGATGTGAAAAACTCTCAAAAGAGAACAAATAATAATTGCACAAATTCCTATGGGATTTTGACATACAAACGGCTCACCTAATCTTGGCCAGACGATCTGACTTTATAATAATCACAGAAAAAAAAAAAGGAAAAAAAAAAGAAAAAAGAGAACTTTGCAGAATTGTGGACTTTGCTGTCCCACCTAACCATAGATTAAAATTAAAAGAAAGTGAAAGGAAAAATAAGTACCTTGACCTTGCTAAAGAATTGAAAAAACTGTGGAACAGGAAAATGACGTCCATGTCAATTGTAATGGTACTCTTTGTACAGTACCAAAGGATTATTAAATGGATTGGACAAGTGAAGACCATCCACACTACTTCATTACTGAGAACAACCAGAATACTTAGAAGAGTCCTGGAGATTTGAGGAGACTCGCTGTCACTGAAATTTCAGTGAAAGGCCATCAGGTAATGTACCATAGCCAGATACGGATATGCGAAACGTACATAGAATGTTTATAACATATAAACAAAAAACATAGGAATCCCGAAACACGAAAAACACTTACGACTTCTTAGTTCAGGTACGAAACTTTTTATCACCTTTGAGTTTATAGGTTCTTCGACATAAGGAGAGGGATACACATTCTTTCTATTCTGGCTTTTTCATCTGCCCCACCCCATCTCCTGCTGCGCCTGTGGCGCGCAAATTCTTCTGGCCTCTGCGAGCCCCGAAAATCGACCCTTCTCGTCCGGTGTCAAGTTCTCAACTCAACTAACTGACTTTTTCAAATCTCCCAAAATCCTCCGCGCGCTTCCGGTGTATGACGTCATTCACATCCCCCTATCTGGGATTTTTATTTTGACATCTCTGAATGACACATCCTCTCCGCGCGCGCGCCAACATCTGTGCTCAAGTTTGCACCTAACTAACACATGGGCTGTGCCGAAAGGTTCTCAGCCTAACTGAACCCAAAGGCAAGATTTATAAAACGAAATCTCTCGGCTATTATATTACAAAACGATTTCGCAGACCAGCACGTTAACCAGAGCATTACAAGTACAACGATTATGTTTCATAGCATGTGTAAATATTCATATATCAGAAGGTTACAATATTGAGAGAATGGAACAAACTGCGTGAATGCATAGCAAACAAATAAAATTAACCTGATAATCACCGCATTAAGGCAGGCACATTAGTAGACATAAAATCCATTAAATTTAGCTCTTAAAATGGACAAATGCCTTTGTGATATATTGTGTTATCAAGTGCGGAGCCTGGTAATGGGGTTTGATCCCGAGGTGATGATTGATTGCTAAGCGATCGAATGTTTTGAGCCAGCGCGTGAACTGTCTGAAATAGGACAACTAATGATTTAGAATCACGGATACACGCAGAGAGAATGACTGAAAAATTATATCACCAGAAAGAAGAAAAGAATAACCACTTTGATTTTTAAAAAAAGAAGAAAAGCTAGGGTTTTTGAGAATGGCAGGAACAGCAGGACTTACTTAGAGGCCCTTATGCTTAGAATTCCCTTTGAGATGCTTCAAAAGAAACGAAGAATATACAAAGAGTTTTCTCTTCCTAAGTCCATAAAAACGGCCAATCTGATCAAATAGAGATATTTAGCTATAAATGTCGAAAGTAAAATATAAATGCATATTTCTCAACCTCGTGATACAGGAATAACGATCAAAAGCTTTTGAATCCTGTCTGGAAGCAAGTGGCAGCAAGACACACTTGTGATGTCACACCTTATTCATCAATCTTATATATATATATATATATTGTATATCAATTTTTCAATTTTAGTATATAAACATTTATCATTAAAATGAACTAAAAAATCTAAATCTAATGTAATTATGGTAATAAAAAACCCAAATTACAATAATCGAGTAGAAATCACTAATATAAATTCAAAGTCTAGTTCATTTACAAATTTAATAAATCATAATTATTAATTTTGTGTTTATTTATTTATTTACTTATTGCCTTATTTTTTAAAATAGTCTCAATTTATTTCTATGCCTACATCTAGATATCCAATCACATCTCTGATTTAATAGGTTACCTGAATCAAAGTATAACGTAATTTGTATCTTTTCTTCCAGACACAAATTACATCTTCCATCAAATTAGCTAGGAGTAGTAGATCTTTTTAATATTTTTCATTGAATTTTTGGAGTTAAATCTATATTATTAAACTTACAAAATATTTTGGATAAGCTGCTGGATTTCTCTTGCGTTCATGAGAGAATGAATAAATATGATTATTATATCATAACTTCCATCTCACCGACGAAATTCCTATATATTTCTTTTTATCTTTTACATTTTCCCTTGGAAAAATAGTAGCTTGATCCACTACATTTTTCAAATTACATATACCATTCACAAGACAGTTAATTTTAGTTTTACAATTATATTTATCGTCATAATTATTATAATTGTTATTATTAATTTCAAGTTGGTCATAATACTTCCATATTAAAAGTCGTAATTATTTAAAAAATATTCGTGCAGTTTTTTAGGTTTTCCTATCAAATATTTTATATAAAATATTATATTGATTTAAGTGTTTATCTATAAATTTAAAAAAAGTATTTTCCTATGTTTATATTAACAAGTTCACAAAAAAGGGGGGTATTGAACCAAATAATTTTTCTTTTTCTATTTTTATGACAATTTACTTTAATTTTACAATAATCAGTAGTTTCTTTATCTTTATGCAAATTATTATTAGGTTTTATCTTTTTTGGCTCAATATAATTAACCCCTTCTTTAAAGTCACTATTCCTAAGGGTTTCAATATACATTTTACCATTTTCATGGAAAACGTTCTTATTTGATGATAATCTCTTTATTCTTGTATTAACAGCTTTTGGGACTTGTTTGATTATAGAACTTGGGTGATTAGAATTTACATTAATGTAAGAGGGACATTGGTTTGTTTTAAGGAATGGCCTATAAGAGTTGTTTGAGAGGTCAAGTGTAACATCTAGATAATTAGCTATTTTAATATTAGTAGAAATTTCAGTTTTAAATTCTAAGAATTTAAAAACTCTTATAATATTTTTCTGTACACTAGAACACTTAAGACCATCACTATTGGTGATGTATAATCCAATTTGTACAGAGTCAATAATCCTACTAAGGGTATTTGATATATATAAACCTTCAAGATCTGCTATTTGAGCAGAATCATAACCACCCATAGGAACATCAAAAATTATCTAAGACAGTTTTTATCCAAGTAGAATAATTATCATATTTACCAACCCCTCCACTCGGGCAGGATGTGACACAGGGTCAATTTTTAAGTGGAGTTTAACAGGTTTGGATTCAGAGTTTTCCTTCTCCTAGACTAGTTGCTTGACCAAGGCTAAAGAACTCAGTCTGCCCTACTATTTACCCATAGCTGGAGGGAGTATAATTGCATTCATACCTTTCCCAAGGCTATTAGTGCTATGTGAAATGCAATTAGCCTCGTCCAGAATTTGAACTCGTGTCGCCGTGTCCATTTCCTACGACGATAACCATTACACCACGGGCACCTCCAAGTAGAATCATTATTCTAAAGTACTGTTTTCCTACATTCTAATATTATTTGGAATTGTTCATCTGTTATTTCTACACAGTTTTTGCATCTTTAATACTATCAATTAAAACTTCTTCAGAGATTGAAGGATAAAAATCAATTATGTCAAATTGAATAAAAGTGGCATTACTCTTATTTTTAATATTTCCAAGCCATTCAATTGTATCAGTCAAATTCTTCCAAAGATTGTTATTGGTAGTTTTTTAGTCTATTAAGAACACTTTTCTCAATAACAACAAGGTAAGTAAATAGAAAGTGTGTGTATGTGTGTGTGTGTGTGTGTATGAGAGAGAGAGAGTGAGAGTGAGAGAGAAGCAAAACAGAGGGAGAATAGAGATATATCTTAAAAAGTTAGAATTCAAATGAAAATTGAATTAACACTTTACGTTGAGTAGTTAAGCGACAAGAAGAAATCACCTCATAACCTTGTTCCAACGTTCGGCTCCAGTTGACCTTTTAAACTTGGGTCTCCTGTCTTCGTCATCTCCGGCCAATGAAAGAACCTCTACCATCCCAACTGCCCTTTCGTTTTTAGTATGCCGGGTCTTTACTGTTCTTTAACATCTCTGAACAGGACATTGCGCTCCAGGCACTCATGCACGCGACAGATGTGCCCAAAGACACGAAGAGAAACCTGAGCGACGAACAATTCCAGTGATTCACCCGACCTTAAGGTCTCCAAGACCCACTGATTATCATTTTCATGACACAAGGAAATTTCGAAGCTTCCTATGCCAGTGTCTGTGTTCTAAGGCATGTGAGGATGGTCTGCCTTCAGATTTCATGATTATGCTGGATCTGATTCGTATCTGAGAAGAGGAAATACCAGTGCCTTCGTTATCTTAACCTTTGTATTATTTCTGATTCTTCACTTCCAGGTGGATCCCAAAATCGTCTTGTAAGGACACTCACTGGAAGGAGCACTAATAACCGAGTGACCAAAAAGTATTAAACCTTCCACCATTTTAAGAATCACCTCCTCAACACAGGTTTTGATACTTTTTTGTTTAATGGCATATCAAATTTCGTGGGATATTTATTACAAAGGTATATTATATATAGCCCAGTTGGCTGGGGCTGTAGAATACACTGACTGTATCTCTGCAGAAGGGTAAGACTCCCCCCAACGATTGTTCTTGATATGACATTAAACACTCTAATGGTGAGGTTCCAGTAATGATGGAGATTTGACGAACGCGGATTACCCCTTCATTGCCATCGCTCGTTGACCCACTCTGGCCCGGAGTGGTAGTACCTCATGGGATCTAATCTATGGGTCAGATAGAACTGAACGGTTGTTTCGTGAGTTTTCTGTTTATACATTTAAACTGCGTATTTATGCTAAACTGAATCGCTCTAAATAGAACTGTTTTGACTTTTACACTGCGTACCTATATGTTAACTACGTACTCACGCTAAACTGAATCGTTTGAAATAGAACTGCTTTTTATATTTAAACTGTACTTACGCTAAACTGAAGTTTCTGAACCAGAACTGTTTGACTAATCGGAATAGTTTGAAACAGAAATGTTGCTGACAATTAAACTGTGTATTTATGCTAAACTGGATTGTTTGAAATAGAAATGTTCATTTGTGTAAAAATAGATTTGGCAATAATCTACAAAGGATGATATGCCATAAACCCAAACAAACAAAATCATATTATAGAAGACGATTAATGGTTTTATTCAATCCATAACTGAGAGGAGAAGGCAGTACATACCTTTCTTAAGATTATTTGTTCAAAGGTGATCGTCATAAGACGATTGGAATCCGAATTCTTTTACAACGATCTCACAGTTCATTACGTAAACCACAACGCCACAGAGACTCCTCTGCTCAGAACTACCATCACTAAAAACACTAATAGAGGAAATAAACTTCGTATAATTATTGTTTTCAAATTTTTGATTGCATCTCTATGGGTTAAATAGTACCACTACTGTTCTTCAGGGAGAATGGCTTTGGTATTAAATAACCTACAAAGGTTGATATGTCATTAAACAAAGAAATCAAACCAAATCATCGATGCTTACGATTAATTGATTTTAACGATATATCAATCTTTCAATGTTTATTTCATTCCAAGAAGTTAGATATTTGAGTATTTTTTTGTTTATATTTACATTTCCTTAGGCTGTTACTTATGTTTACACTCACGTATGATATCAAGAATTCTTTCTTATATAAATACATTTTACATAGTTGTACGGTTTCAAATATTCTTATCTTATTAAGTTTAATTTGCAAGCAGGTGAATATAATTATCTGAGTATTCTTAGAACTTCAGGAAGTGACCGTCTAATTTTTATGCTAATAGAAATACCACACACACACACACACACACACACAAACACACACACACACACACACACACACATATATATATATATATATATATATATATATATATATATATATATATATTTACTAATCTAATATCTCCCAGTATTCACGGTACCAGAAAAAAGAAAAAAAAAACCTGGCCAGGAACAAGAGATAAAAGTATCTCGAATCACCGCCCAGGGGAAAAAGAAAAAAAAGAAAATTTGGGTAAAAAAGAAAGAAAAAGCCCACCTCGTCCGACCCCTTGAAAAAAATCAAGGGATACGCAGTCAGTGGTCAAAAGAAAACCAAAAAACTCTCCGCGAATCCTGCAATGCTACAATTACTAAAGAGCTCAACACAAGACAATGGAGCCAATTATAAAATTAACATAAATCGTGAGTCGAAAATCTTCTACTAAAGTTTCACCGTAACGGATCATCAGGAAGCCTAAGTTCGACAGTCGAACTTAGGCTTCCTGATGATCCGTTAAGCTGAAACTTTAGTAGAAGATTTTCGACTCGCGATTTAGGTTAGTTTTATATATATATATATATATATATATATATATATATATATATATATATATATATATCATGTCACGCAGCTATCACGGGTTCCTCTGACTCTCTTTCGCCATTTGTCGTTTCCGGCAGATCTTTTTGACTACATTCTGTCCACCAATATATATATATATATATATATATATATATTATAACAGTGTTGGTTGCCACTAGCTCAGTTGGTGGGTTTGTGTTAGACCAAATGCAGCATAATTTGGAGGGAGCTCAATATCTGTGATAACGCTATTACATAATCATAAATAAATAAATATTAGCTTTTATATATATTTAATTGCATGGATGCTTGCCTGCGGCCAGGGGTTTCATGCCTTCTTATTACGTCAATCATCAGGCTGAAGATTGTCATAATAAGTAAGACATCATTAAACCTGTGATCGTAGACAAGTATCCATGCTATTAAATGTATATATAAACTAATATTTATATATATATATATATATATATATATATGTGTGTGTGTGTGTGTGTGTGTGTGTGTGTTAAAGAAAAATGAAAAAAATCTGTAGCTGTGTAAATATAAAATAGTAAAAAAGATCTACGTAGACCAAGATATTCAGAGAATTATTCATTCATATATGAATAATATAACAACGTTCAATGTTCCGTTTTTTTTTTTTATATTTTAAACAATCTTCAGGGCGGATTAGTAAGTGATCTTCGGTCACATCTGAAAAATGATTTTTAGATGAAAAAAAATTGTTTATATTTACATGTTATTGCATTGTTTCTTACTTTTTACGCACGGTTTTCTATCCCAGGTTGCAGCATACTAAAGACTTTAAAAATGTTACTTGATACCTCCTTGCTTAACACTCAGCAATATAAGGTACGTATCAAGGGTAAATTGGAGCAACCAGGGAAAGGAGTAGTGCCCTTCCCTACACCGCGGTAGCTATTGGAAATGGAGCCTTCTGATCACCGTCGACTTGGGTCACCAACTTTACTTACTTATATTGTATCCAGTATTCTTATGTCTTTGTTAGTTGCGTGTCGATGCCTGTCTCGGTTGATGAGATACTGCTATATGGATGCACTTCATGGACGCTGACTAAACAGCTGGAGAAAAAGCTTGACGGCAACTACACAAGAATGCTGCGAGCTATATTGAACAAGTCCTGAAGGCAACACCCAACAAAGCAGCAGCTATAAGGCCGCCTCCCACCCATCACGAAAACTATCGAAGTTAAACGAACCAGACATGCAGGACACCACTGGAGAAGTAGGGACGATCACATAAGTGATGTACTTCTATGGACTCCTTTACATGGCCGAGAAAAACCCGGGCAACCAGCTCGAATCTACATACAGCAGCTCTATAAAGATACGGGGTGTAGCCCTGAGGACCTGCCGGAAGCGATGAACGATAGGGAGGGGTGGCAAGAGAATGTCAGGGATATCCGTGCTGATGGCACGACAAAATGATGATGATGATATTCCTATGTAAAACAAATAAGTTACTGACATATGTATTTGATTTATAGATTAGACACTAACAATTACGAACTTTCCACGACAGATTATACCTTGGAAAAATGGAAATAAGGCAGAAATGGTCCTAATACAAATTGTTTATGCACGGTTAAAGGGTTTCAAGCATTCATATCTAAAATTATTAATTATGTTTTAATAAAAACATTAGTTTGGACGCTTATCAAATGCCTAATTCTGTTTAAACACGCATGTTTTGTAAGCCACTAGTTTATTGGTACTATTTACCCAACCCCTCCGCTCGGGCAGGATATGACACAAGGTCAATTTTTAAGCGGAGTTTAACAGGTTTGAATTCAGAGTTTTCCTTCTCCTAGACTAGTTGCCTGCCCAAGGCTGAAGAACCTAGTCTGTCCTACTATTTACCCATAGCTGGAGGGAGAATAATTGGATTAATACCTTTCCCAAGGGTATTAGTGCTATGTTAAATGCAATCAGTCTCGTCCAGGATTTGAACTCGAGTCGCCGTGTTCATTTCCCTTCGACGATAACGACTACACCACGGGCACCTCACTAGTTTATT
The DNA here is from genome assembly GCA_963585895.1 of Sepioteuthis lessoniana. NCBI lineage: Eukaryota > Metazoa > Mollusca > Cephalopoda > Myopsida > Loliginidae > Sepioteuthis > Sepioteuthis lessoniana. Next base: position 67,766 of record CAUZXS010006774.1, on the reverse strand, counting down.
GGTAACTCTATTTTTAAACGAAATAAACCTGGAGGGATTTAAAACAAATTTTAAAAAATTCAAAAGTAAGTTTCCCGGGAGGCATCTGACAAGAATCAAAATTGGTGTAAGCCTTAAAAGAGGGGCTTCCTGGTGTCAAAAAAATCTTTCTTATTAACATGTTATCACTTCAACTGGGCATACTTTTTCTCTCGGCTGCTTGTGCGAGTGGACGTGCTCGTTAAGTCCATGAACCTTAGCGGCAGGTACCTTCTCGTGCAAGCAGCTAGCAATGCTGAAAACACCCGCTGGTCACACGACGAACTTCAAACCTAAAACTTATCTTAAATGACTTTATAATCTATTTCAACGCTTTTAATAGGAGACACGACTAATATTTCTGCTGGCTCAGGGAAACATTTCCTACCTCAAAAGAGTGGTAAGCCCTCAAATAATGTTTGAGTTTAAAGGTATCCTTGTCTCTTTCCTTCCGTCTTTAATTTTCTTACAGCTTCCGCAGATGAAAAGAAAACCACAAGGAGAAGAAAAAGGAGTCAGATACGAAACTCAGAATTCACAACCATTCCAACAACACGATAGACCCTCTGTAACCCTATACAACTTACAGTGTAATATTACTGACGGGCGCTGTCGTCAATCAGTGAAAGTGTCACAAGACTATCGCGTGCGGGCAGAATGACCCGTAAAGTTAGACGTGATTTTAAAATAATCACAGATGAATTATCACGTGTTTCACGAAAGTTTCACTGGTGACATCGAACATTCGGGGATCTTCAATTTGTTCCCCGAAATCTCTATATAATTAAACAAGTCAGGAGATTTTGGGAGAGTTGAAGGCAGCTTTCAAAACAGGCGCGTCAAAGGTTCCGAGGCCCCGACCCGTCCTACCCAGTCTGCTACGACCTACCTGTCAGGCATGTGTCAACAGCCAGCTCTCACCCACACCGTCGTCACCACCAAGAGGAAGGGAGAAGAAGAACGTAACTTAAATGAACTTTTCGAGTTGCAACGATCATAGCCCTTAGGGAATAATAAACGACTGTTATATTTTCTTCCCTTACCTTCGAGTTTGCGTGTTTATTTTTCTGCAGACTTCTTTCTTTAAAGCACAACACGTTGGTCCTGTGTTACAACAGTCAGAGGTTTAAACCATTGCTATTCAACATTACTAATTCTATTCATCAAGTATCCCCATCTTATTTAATGCCAATCATTTGTTTGTACTGTTAAGTAGTTTCAAGGTGAGATTAGGTTATTTAATTTAACAGCAGATTAACTCTTGTTGGTTATTTAATGCTAGATCCTGTATGTATGTGTGTGTGTTTGTCTGTTGGTTGGTTGGTTATATGGGGCTCAACCTTTGTAGATTATTTAAAGCCAAATCCATTTCTCTACAAATAATTAGTTCTATTTCAAACAATTCCGTTCAGCAAAAGTACACTCTTTAGTTCTATTTGACTCATATATAGGGCTCTATCAGGTGCTACAACCCCGGGCCAGAGTGGATCTGGGATCGATGGCACTGAAGGGCTGCTCCGCATTCACCAAAGCTCTAGTATTACTGAAACCTCGCCATCAGATTGTTTTGTGTCATAACCAGAACACTCGTTGTTACCCCCCTGCAGAGACGCAGTCGGTATATTCTATAGCCCTAAACGATTGGGCAAGTGTCTGTCAGTATTAAACAGCCTCTTTGACACAAGTAGGATGCAAAGCGAATGGAAATTTTTAGCGGATTTCAACAGGTTTGAAATCAGAGTTGTTCTTCTCCTAGACTGGTTGCCATACAAAGTTTAAGAACACAATTTGCTCAATATACCTATCGCTGCTTGCCCAGTCAGCTAGGGCTGTAGAATGCACTGACTGCACCTCTGCAGAGGGATAAGACCCCCCTAACGAGTGTCCTGGATATGACACTAAACAATCTGATGGTGAGGTTCCAGTATGGCTGGAGCTTTGGGGAATGTGGGGTACCCCTTTATTGCCATCGCTCCCAGGTCCACTCTGGCCCGGGGTGGTAGCACCAGATAGGGCCCTATCTATGGGGTAAATAGAACTAACCGCATACTAATGCTAAACTGAATTGTTTGAATAAACTGAATAGCTTGAAATAGAAATGTTTTTGACAATTAAACCGTACTTACATTTAAACTGCGTTCTTATGCTTAACTGAATTATTTCAAATAGAACTGTTTTTCGACATTAAAACTGAATTTACACTTAACTGAATTCTTACCAACAATTGCTTGAATAGTTTGAAATAGAAATGTTTTTGACCATTAAATGGTGTACTTGTGCTAAACTGAATTGTTTGAAAAAGAACAGATTATTTACATAAAAATGGGTTTGGCGTTAAATAACCTACAAATGTTGATATGCCATAAAACCCAACAAACCAAATCAAACAACCTATCGCTGCTTGAGAGTAATTTCGTTCATACCTTTCCTAAAGGTGTCGGCCAAGATGAAATGCAAACAGCCACGTCCTAGATTTGAACTTGGGCCGCCTTTGACGATAACCATTACCCAACAAATAGGGAGCCTTCGGGTCACCCATGACTGTATTCTGCCTACTTATGAGCACTTCGGTATCCGATAGCGTAAAATATAAACAAACAGAAGTTAATACATATACGTTAAAATCCATAGCTTTCGTTGGGTCTACTGTTGGTCATGAGGTTATGTTTTTGGGCTTACAGAAAGTCAGGAGGGTTTCAATCCCCGCTGGAAGCATCTTGCGTGTCTAGTCGCAATGAATAATTTTGATACAACGATATAGCCTGTCTGTAGATGACTATATATATATATATATATATATGTGTGTAAATGTGAGTGGAGGGATCGTTCAAAACATGAAGATTTTTTTCTAAAAGACGAATACTTTTTTATTCAGAATTTTCGGAATTGGAAAAATTCTTTTTAATCTCGCAAATATATTCCGTTTGATTCTATTCAAAATGGCTGGAAATTAAATAGAGTGTTCCTGGCTTGAACCAAAGTCTGTCATAATTTTTTGCTGTCTGGGAAGTGCAAACAGTGCAAAGTCAAGAAATATTTACAGATGATCTAAAATGTCTTTGCTGCTACGATCCTGAGTAGAAAAGACAGGCCAGGAAGTGAAGACACACAGACTCTCCGGTAAAGAAAAAGTTCTGGTTGCATTCTTTTAGGCAATAGTTGTATACACAAACTTTCATTTAATGACTGAATGTATTCAGATCATAAAAAAGAGAAAATAGAAGCATTTATAAGCAGAGGAAAGGAGTAATGAATGGTTTTTGTAATGCATGAATTAATGAAGAAGCGCGTGTTCTCATAAATCTGATATAAATAGGGAGATAGCACTGTAGGACAGGATAAGCTCTTCTCTTTTTAGGTGCATATATTTAGGTGTCGGTTCATTGGTCTAGCGGGTAGAGTGTTCGCTAATGCGCCGTCATACCAAAGACTTTGAAAATGGTACTTGATACATCCTTGCTTAACACTCATCAGTATAAGGTACGTATCAGGGGTACTATTTACCAACCCCTCCGCTCGGGCAGGATATGACACAAAGTCAATTTTTAAGCGGAGTTTAACAGGTTTGAATTCAGAGTTTTCCTTCTCCTAGACTAGTTGCCTCACCAAGGCTGAAGAACCTAGTCCGTCCTACTATTTACCCATAGCTGGAGGGAGAATAAGAGGGTTCATACCTTTCCCAAGGGTATTTGCCCGAAAGTGAACGTAATAGCGCGACTGGAGTACGAACTCGCGTACTACGATTCCGCAGTTCATCGCTTTAACCATTACACCACGAGGGGTAAAGCGGGGCAATCCAAGGAAAGTAGTTGCACCTTCACCTACACCTCGGTGTAGTAGCTATTGGGAAGGGAGCTTTCTAGTCACCCTCGACTACGGTCGCTAACTTTTACTTATGTATACAGGTCTAGCTGCCTGCATGTCTACATGATTTTACCCCGTTGGCTGAGGTTGTGAAATGCACCGACTGCATCTCTGCAGACGGGTTAGACCGGCCCCTCTCCAACGATATGACATTAAACACTCAGATGGTGAGGTTCCAGTAATGCCGGAGCCTTAGGGGAATACAGGGTACCTCTTTATTGCCATCGCTCCCAGGTCCACTCTGAGCCGAAGTAGTAACATATATACGACGCTGGTCCTATCAGAAAGTTCAGTAGAGGTAGGCAACGAGATTAGAAATAATAAAAAAAAAACACTCTTTACACTTGCGAGCAACCCTTGATGATGGCCTATGAAGGGTCCGAAAGCGCTCGGGGCAATTTTGGTAAATTCATCCACTAATTCCAACCTGAAACCAAGACACTTACCAGGAAACTCGAAAGGATCTTAATTAAATTATACAGACAAAATGTGTTTTATTTTTTAATCAAAAATGCTTGAATAAATGACTGCTGCCTAGCCACACACACACACACACACACACACACATATATATACTTATGTTTTCGTGACCGTGTTTGTACATAGATCACACAAATCTATTGGTGCATGTTTTAACAACCCATCCGGACGGTCAGGAATTGACACTGCCTCAAATTTTAAGTCGAATTTTACAGGCTTGAATGCAGATTTTTCCTTCTCCCAGGCTGCTTCCTAAATGAGGCTAAGGAACCCACTCAGCCCTACTATTTACCTATAGCTAAGAATGAGAATGATAAGATTCATACCTTTCCCAAAATGTTAGCGTTAGGTGAAATGCAAATGGTCTTGTCGAGGATTTGAACTCGCGTTGCCGTGTCCACTTCCTATGATGATGGCCACAACACATCTATTCATGTATGTTTATTAATATTTGTATATAGTAACACTAAATGGATCGCTAGAAAATAAAGGAGGTCGGCAGATTTTAATAGATGTTTGTATGTGAACTTAGTCAGGCGGCAATTGGCTTAGTCGGCTGGGGCTGCAGAATACACCGACTGCATCTTTGCAGAGGGGTAACTCTCCTTTAACGAGTGTCCTGTATGACATGAAACAATATGATAGTGAAGTTCCAGTAATACAGCTGCTTTTAGGAATACGATGTACTTCATTATTGCCATCACTCCCAGGTCCACGTTGACTCGGAGTGGTAGCATCGATTGGGTCCTATTTATGGGTCAAATAGAACTAAACTGTGAACTTATTTTAAACTGAATTGTTTAAAAGAGAACTGTTCATATGTATAAAGATGGATTTGGCATTAAATAACCAACAATGGTTGATATACCATAAAACCAAACCCAAGCAAAATAAAGCGGCAATGCTAGTTCCATTTAGCTAATGTCTCAACTATTTTTTAATTATTAGTTAGTGTTTAAAGTTACATATTTTTTAAGAAAATCAATGGGTTCTTTTATGTAACAGATGATCAACAAAGAAACCGTATTATATAATTACGGAGGGATTTTTTTTATATTATCATTTTTCGTTGGTTATATCTAATCTTTCGGTTTAGTTACGCTTAGAACTATTCGGCTTAGTGCACGGGTAGGGGCACACATTCAGTGAAGGTGTTCACGCTCAGCGGGGAGGATATGACAATCACAGATGTCATAATAAAAATCCCTGATGGGAAATGCGACTGGGGATGTGAATGACGTCATGCCCGGAAGCGATGGGCTGAGGATTTTTGGTGATTTTTGAAAAAAAGCAGTTTGTGGAGACTTGAAGCTAGACGAAGCTTGTTGATTTTCGAGCCTCGGCGAGGCCAGGCCAGTTAAGTCTACGGTATGCGCCGCGCGTGGGGGGGGGGGTCAGATGGAACAGTCAGCATAGTAAAGATTGTGTCTCTCTCTCTCTCTCCTCGTGTTAAAAACCTTAAAGTCAAGAAGGTAATAAAAGTGTCGTACCGGAACCAAGAGTGTCGTCAGTGTTTCGGGATTCCTATACATGGGAACATTCTACGTCTCCGTATGTTTCACGTATCTGTATATCCGAATATTTCACATATTCGTATTTAGCTATATTACAACCACAGTGACTGTTGAAATTGTTATAGCTATTTCTGCCACCCGCAGTATATTTTTGGAAGATATCGTATCAAATCTTTTTGATACAATAAATTTTGATGGGATTTTGACATTTATCAGATTAAAGGCGAAATAAATACAATAGATGTAAATTTCGGAAAATTGTCTTCTTGGGAACTTGTCTATTCATTGATCATGAAGAAAATGATTTAGAAACAGATCAGCTGATAATACGTTGTCGAAGAGAAATCTGTCCGGGTCACTTCGATTATAGACACTGGTTCCATCGTCTATTTCGATTGATCTCCTGGAGAGAACATATTTAATCCCCATAAAACTCGAATAAGGCTCAAAGCGTTTATTAAGCTAATGAAATCCACTGATTCATCATTCACTTGATATAATAAAATCTAACTTCCGGGTTACAACGTTACAATATGCGTAATTCTCCCCCCTTCTCTCCCTCACTCTCTCTCTCTTTCTCTCTCTCTCTGATGGAGAAATAACATCACGTAGACACATTGTAACTCTTCCAATCAGTAGCTTGCTTTGTTTTTGTTTGTCTTCTTTTTTTTAATGACATGTTGACCTCTGTGGGTTATGTAATGCCAGATTTAGCCTTGTAGAAGAACAATAGTAGTACTGTCGGTTTGAGTCGTAAATAATTATCATTCTTGTGAAATATGATTTATATTTGCATAATCTAACAACGAATGAATTTCAACCAATATTTTAATCGATTCACTATCATTTTGAATCACATCATTGTGCTTGTTGATTTCTCTCAAGTAAAAATCAGCTCTCTCCCAGCTCAGGAAATTTTTCACAAATATTTTCACCTGATCTTTTTGAGGTTTTTTTTTTTGTCTCTCAGAGAATTTAGTTGCAAACAAAAAAGATAATAATCGCGTGGTACAGTGCCTGGTGAATATGGTGGGTGAGGTAGAACAGACTTCCCAAATCCAATAGTTTTTCCTGCGTCATTCTTGCTGGAAGTCGCCGTTAGTTATCTTGGAGAAGAACAACGTTTCTCCTATGTATTAATATGGGTCATTTTCTTAGTAGATTTTCATACTCTTTTTTTCTATTTTTTTCAAGGCACGAACTATTGTTCACAGGAATATGTTTAGGTCAAGGGTTAAAATTCCAGTATTTTTGAGCTGATTGCATTTCGCAAAATTCCTGAAGTAAAAGATTTTAAAATAGTACTTGATGCCGCCTTGCTTAACATTCAACATTATAAGGTAGGGATCAATGGTAAAGTGAAGCAATCAAGGGAAAGGAGTAGTGCCCTCCCTACACCTGTGTAGTAGCTATCGAAAAGGGAATATTCAGGTCAATTTCAACCACAGTCGCCAAGTTACTTGATTCCCTAAAAGTATTTTGATTGGAGTATGATAAGCGTCCTGATATGGGTTCATATCTCTATGATGTATCTCTACAAGGAAAGCTGGAAAATCCTTTTTGTAATCAGTGATCAGTGATGACACCTTAGCCATAAACACTAGGAATTTTCTTAGCTGTTTCTGTAGCTTTTTTTCTTATTCATAATTTCCTTCGATAGTACATGCTGAATATGCACTTTCGCTTCCTTCATATTAGGGGCATGGGATCATAGATGAAATTATGATGCGCTGTCTTTCACTTAAAAAAAAAAAAGAACTGACGATAGTGGCTTTATATAATTAGGTAATTTCCAGTTGCGTTTGAAATGCGTAGTAAGAACTTGATTTTAAAAACAGAAATTATTTATGTCTCGACCAATATTGAACTCATATCAAGCAGGATACGGGAGCTTTTTTCTTTCTTTTAACGTTTGTGTTTCTATCAATTAAAAGACACTGAAAATATATAATTTTTTTAAAAAGTGTTTTATTGAGTTGTTTCCTGAATTGGAATTCTGGTCACCCAACTTCAATTTTATCAAACTAAATTTCTTTCCTTTCTTTTTTAAAATTCAAATTTACTTAATGTTTGCATCAGTAAATTTTTAATTCATAGTTTATAAAGAAAATGAAAGCTGTTTATACCATTTTGTATCAAAAGAAATTAAAAAAAAAAGATTTGTTTATATTTTAAACAAGAGCTTTTATTTATTTCAGTATAAAATAAATATTTGTATGCATAAAGATTTTTAAAAAATTCTGGTCTTTCAGATTTTTCTCTGGAAAGGATTTTAGTTGCAGATAAAAAAAAAGTCAGATTACACTCTATTGAAATTAACTCATTTTGCTTATAACACACACACACACACACACACACACACACACACACACACACACACACACACACACAGATATATATATATATATATATATATATATATATATATATATATAAAGATGAAAAATGTATATATATATATATACCAACCCCTTTGCTCGGGCAGAATATGACACAAGGCCAATTTTTAAACAGAGTTTAACAGGTTCAAATTCAGAGTTTTCTTTCTAGACTAGTTGCCCCACCAAGGCTGAAGAACCTAGTCTGACCTACTATTTACCCATAGCTGGAGGGAGAATAATTGAATTCATATCTTTCCCAAGGGTATTAATGCTATGTGAAATGCAATCAGTCTCGTATATGTATATATATATATATATATCATGTATATTATACATGTACACATTGTATATCATCATCATCATCGTCAAGTAGAGCATAGATTTCCCTGCCCCCTCTCTATCTCTCCATCTGTCCCTATCATTAATCATCCCTGGTGATTCTTCCAAATTACATACTGTGTCCACACAGCTCGAAAGTAAATGTAATTACCCGAATTAGCTTACGATGATATCGCAGTCCAATACGTTAGTCACTCCCCCAAGCTAAAGCCTTGTCAGTACTACAGTATTGTTGCACTATGTAGACTCTCACAAAACACTTGGAGAAAAAGCATGGTGGTAATTAAGCAAGGATGTTGCATGATATTCGGAAGAAATCCTGGAAGCAGCACCCCACAAAACAGCTGTGGAAGTACGGTCGAACTTATCAACAGCTACCACAAGTTGGCCGACAAAGAAAAACTCGCATTAATCAGCTATGTGCGGACACTAGGTGTCTCCATGAGGTTTTACCAATTTCGATTATTAATGAGAAACCATGGAGAGAAAGAGAAAGAGAGAGAGAGAGAGTGGGGGAAAGGAATCCACACGGTTAGTTTTTGTAAGATCGGGCTATGATGATGTTAAATCAATTTAGGAAAGGGTAAAGATATACCTTCGACTGAGAGATCCAGTGCGTTAGGAAAAATATATGTGAGATTACTGATGCACGCTGATTAATAAGCTGAAAAGTCTCATTTTCAGAAAGAGGAAAAAGGGAAAAAGTCTGATTTAAGAAATTTATTCGGAATTTTTTTGAATGGTAGAAATAGGAGGGTGTATTTTGAGTGTCTTAACGTTTCGAAAACACATTGGGACTTTTTAACAGTAACGAAAAATATATAAGAATTTATGAAGGAGAAATAATATCACGTTCATAGCTGTCCATCGATTCATTGCTATATACTAGACAACCGGAACACAGAGAGATAGTAGCATCGGACCATGAATATGTCGATGAACCTAGGAAGTTGTTAAAATTGCTCAACGCAACGGATATCCCGCAGTTGTCTATCAGCAAAATTGCGCGAAAACATTTTTCTTTCTGAATTTAATGTTTTAAAAAGCATTGCCGCAATACGAATTTCGCTAAAATCAGCAGGTTTTGCAATGTTACGGTTATATCTATGAGAAAAATAGAAGGAATATATCAACATGGACAGGATGTGACAGAAGATCATTTTTCTCTCGTTCCTAAATAGGCTTATCGAGATCTTTGTGGTCCATTGCTTTTAACAGCATGTTTAATTGGCCTAATCGACTGGAGCTGCAGAAAAACACCGACTACATCTCTATAGAGGGGTATAACTCTCCCGATGAGTATCCTGTGGCCAAATCGTCTGGGGCTGTAGAATACACCGACTGAATCTCTGCAGAGAGGTTACACTCTCCCAATGAGTATCCTGTGACCCAATCCTCTACGGATGTAGAATACACTGACTATCTCTGCAGAGGGGTAAGACATCTCCAACGAGTGTCCTAGATATGACATTTACAATCTGATGGAGAGGCTTCACTAATGCTGCAGCTTTAAGGAATGTGAAGTACCCCTTCATTGCCAGAGCCCCCAGGTCCACTCTGACCCGGAGTGGTAGCACCTGATAGATCGAGATAGATCTATGAAGCAAATAGAACTAAACTGTGTATTTATGCTAAACTGGATCGTTTAAAATTGACTATTTTTACATTTAACTGTGTATTTAAACTATGTGCTTACGTTAAACCTATTTTTTTCGAAATAGAAGTATTTTGAAATTTAGACTACGTACTTATGCTAAATTGATTTGTTTGAAATAGAACCGTTTTGACACTTAACTGTGTATAAACAAAAAACTGTATTTTGCTAAACTGAATTGTTTGAAATGTTTTATCAAAATGACTTAATTCGGAGTTAGATGGTCTGAAAAGGGTTGATACGGCGTCCAACAAAAAAACAAAACAAAAAAAACAACAAAAAAACAGCCAACAAGTTTTCTTGTTGTCTAGTATATATCGTATGAATTGATGGAGATCTCTGAAAGTATTCTTACACGGGTAGGATGTTACTGAAGATCACTTTTAAACTTGAATATTACTCGTTTGAATTCAAAGCAACTAACTTAGGAGAAGGAAATTTTCCTTCTAAGCTTCCTACTTTACCACGGCTAGACGAGACAGTTTGCTCTACTACTAACACATATTTGAAGGAGGTGTAAAAAAGATGGTCTCATGCCTGTCCAAAAGGCATTAACGTAAAGAGAAACACTTACAACCTGGTCCAGGATTTGAACTCGGATCGCTAATTCCAATTTATACGTGCCGTTTAATTAGTATTGCAACGGCGGTTGCGGAGGACATTTGTGCTTTTTTTTGGAAAGGATTGACTGAGTCTAATAAGTATTTCATGGGAACTTCCATTTTGTCGAGGATTCGGGTGAATTAAAAAATGCCGTTCCGTCCACATGGAAAGCTCAGAAAATAATCACTCAGCAGCAAATTGGCCAAGAAATTGCTCTATTCGCAAAGATTTTGGCATTTTAAGGGTATTGCTCTGATAAAAACCTCGTGACGATGTGCCGTTTAGTTGGGTTATGATTACACCTATAGATTATCATTTGCTTCTAGAGCACGAAATAGATTGATGGATCGATGAGTTGATTGATAAGTGTATAAATGGATAGAAATAGAGGAAGGTTTATAGATAAATAGGAAACAATCGAGATAGAAAAGAGATATAGAGAAAAAAAGATGAGGTTATGAACAGAACGAGATAGATAGATAGATAGATAGATAGAATTAGAATTATAGAAAAATTGTTCATGAAAAAGTCACACACACACACACACACACACACACACACACACACACACATACACACACACACACACACACACACACATATATATATATATATATATATATATATAGGCCTGTATGTGTGTACGTGAGTGCTTGTATATATATATATATATATATAACTCTACATAGACAGACAGCTTGATAGACAGATAGATCGATAGATAGATAGGTTGATATAAATATTCTGTGATAAATTTCTGAATTATTACATTCGCAAGAGTGAAACAGTCACACACGAACTCACGTACACACATACAGGCCCATAAATATATATATATATATATATGTGTGTATGTGTGTGTGTGTGTGTTGTGTGTGTGTGTGTGTGTGGGTAGGATATGATAGATAGATTGAAAAAGAGCGAGAGAGGAGAAGGGGAGAGAAAGAGAGAGAGAAAGAGAGAGAGAGAGATATGATGAAGTAAGAAAGGTGGATATATATATATATATATATATATATATATATATAGTACTCAATAAATAGATAGATAGGTGTGAACATATGTTCTTAAACAGCATGAGATAGGCCGATAGATAATGTATTTTCTCTAATGGAAATACCAATAAATAAATAAATAAATAATGGAAAAATTTTCCGACGATTTATTGCCTGCAGTGAAGGCAATATTGCAAGAGCTTGAAATATTCTCATATCCTTTGAGTCTAGTTTCAAAATTATCCCAACATGGCGCAGTCAGCAAATGGAAACTTCATTTTTTTTTCTTACTTTTTTTTCTATATTTTTTTTATTTTTTCGTTTTTTATATTTTATTGGACATGAATAACTCAGGTACACCAAGTTAATAAAATTACATTGGATTTTCTACAGAACAATTTACGACCCTAGCAAATGTATCATAATAATTCTTGTATCTTTCTTAGTTCAACAATACTGAGTATTTAAGCATGTTGTTAGTACTATCATTTACTTTGTAAGGCTGTATTATCAATCACTCGAAATGTAACTGTCATTCCCGCTAAAAGAACTATGATTAAGATGTATTCGGCAGAATTTCTAGTATTAATTCACTCTTTTATTTTAATGTTCTATATTATTTAATAAACATTACACACATTTTATTATTGGTACAACAGAATCTATATTATCAATAACTCTAAATCTATCCCTGCAATAAGTTATGATTACGGCGTATTCGGAGGCATTTCTGGTATTTATTCAATATTTTATTTTCGGAACGAGAATTCCTTAAAGCTGTTGCCGCGATCAATGCGACTGTATGCTTCTACCACTTGGTCTTTAACAGAACGTTACGTGAAAAAAAATTTGATGGTAACAACTGAAGGATGTTGCGTGCTACTTTGAAAAAAATATCCCGGAAGTAGCATTCTACAAGAAAGCTGCTGTACGCTTCTTTACTTCCCAGTTTGGCAAGACATCCTCGGCTCATCCAGAGAAGTAAGAACGAAATCATAAGTGACGTACTCCTATGGACTCCGACTCCTGGACACACCAGTGATTGGCAGTGCAGCACACAATCTTTAATCATCAGACTTGTGCAGACACTAGCGCTGGACAGATAATGTGTTTGTGTATGTGTGTGTGAGAGTGAGAGTTTCAAAGAAATCTGAGCTGTAGGCATGGCAGATATATATATATATATATATATATATATATATATATATATATATATATATTCCTTCTTTTTGATTAATCTATACGAACCTCACGGTGAATTAATTTTTTTCAAGTTATTTTCTCTCATGTGCAATTTCCGTTCATTCTCGCTGTTCAGTTTTGTGAATAGATGTCTTTTATTTATTTGATACTTGTGGGGAGTTTTTAAAAAATATATTGCTTCGTTGGATCGACGACTGATTTAATTTCATAATTCATTTTTTTTATTTAAATTATTAATCCTATCTTTCTGCATATCGGTGGATTCTGAGGCTCGAGGCCAAAAGACTGGTTTCAGGATCGTACGCAGATTAAGTGGATTTCTAATTCATGAAATCTATCTATCTATCTATCTATCTATCTCAGTTCATTCATCTGTCTCAAACTCTTTTCTTTTCCCTCTAATTATCTATCTATCTATCTATCTATCTATCTATCAGTAGAGATTTATATATATATGTATATATCTGATTCTTCTCTTTTCTTGCCCAGTCGACTGAGGCTGTAGAATACACCGACCGCACTTCTGCATAGGAGCAAAAGAACCCAAAGAGTGTCCTTTATATGACTCTAAACAATCTGATGGTGAGGTTCCACTGATGCTAGAGCTTTGGGAAAAACAGAGCACCCCTTCACTGCCATTGCTCCCAGATCCACTCTGGCCCGGAATGGTAGCACATGATAAGGCCCTATCTATGGGTTAAATAGAACTAAACGGCATACTTATGCTAAACTGAATTGTTTGAATTAGAACTGTTTGACTAAACAGAATTGCTTGAAATAGAAATGTTTTTGAAAATTAAACTGCACTTATTTAAACTGCGTGCTTATGCTAAGCTGAATTTTTTAAAATGGAACTGCTTTTGACATTGAAACTGTACTTAAGCTAAACTGAATTGTTTAATATAGAGCTGTTTTGAAATTTAATTGTGTGTAAACAAAATCTGTAGTTATACAAAACTGAATTAGCTGAATAAGAGATGTTTGAGTAAACTGAATTTCTTGAAATAGAAATGTTTTGACAATTAAATTGTGTACTCATGCTAAATTGAATTGTTTGAAATTGAACTGATTATTTGTATAAAAATGGATTTGGCATTGAATAACCTACCAAGGTTGATATGCCATAAAACCCAACCAACCAACCATTTTCTCTTTTCCTGCTCATTATCAATCATTCTATCTCCTTATCTATCATTAGAAAATGTAATAATTTCGTCATCTGAGTTTATCTTACAGAGTGTAAAACTGCGGAGATTGTTTTTTTTTTTAGAAGTATGACATATTCTCTTGAATAAATCAGGGAATATTTCCCGTTCTGCCGTCCTCCTCACTGAAACATTGTGTGTTTCTTTTCGTTAAAAAGCAATATTTTACAGATAATTCCGCAAGACCTTACAAGAAGTGAATCTATGGTTTGGATGTTGGAATCGGATATTTGTCCAGAATGATCGATTCTTTCACAGAGGAATCAAATAATCTGTTTTATAGTGGAGATTTTTTTAAATAAATAATAATGATGATAAAATGTTTGCAAGGCCCCTACGGCTAAGTTTGCAGAATACACTGATTGCATTTATGCAATCAGTGTATTCTACATCCCTAATGTGCATTGCATCTTTCCAGGATACTCCTAACAAGTGTGCTGTAAATGATAATAAACAATCTGATGGCAAGGGTTTGGGGAATGTCATTGGCTTTACTCCCCAGTCCCCTCTGACCTGGAGTGTTAGTACCTGATAGGATCCCATCTATATGTCAAGTAAACCTTTTTAAACATGAAACAAATAACTGATGGTAAATTGAATTGTTTGTGTTTTATATCAATACTTGAAACCATTAAACTGTGTTAACTAATGACCAGGACTATGTAGAATTATTTGTGTTGAATAACAATACTTGAAACTCTTTAACTGTGAGCAAAAATTGAATTATTAGTATGACATCGAAATACTTGAAACCACTTCACTGTATGCAAATAAATTAGTAATATCAAATAGAATTTAATATTGGTTGATAGAAATACTTGAAATTGTTTGTGTATAGACATATTTGCTCTAACTCATTTAAAAATAATATTATCAACAAACTATTCCCTCTCATACCAGATATGAAAAAAATAACTGTGTGCAAACAAATGACTTATTTTCAATAAAATTCTTAAGGTTACATTGCTATATTTAAATGTATGCCTACAAATGGAGACTGGCTTGTTTAAATTGTGACCTACAAACTATTCCTTTAAACTCATATATCGATTATATGCATAAACCTGGTTCGACATTAGATAACCTACAAGGGTTGATATGCTATAAAACGCACCAAGCCATATGTACCATAGCCAGATACGGATAGGCGAAACGTACATAGAATGTTCATAACATATATACATAGAACATAGGAGTCCTGAAACACGAAAAACACGTAACGACTTCTTAGTTCAGGTACGAAACCTTTTATTACCTTTGAGTTTAAAGGTTTTTCGACATAACGAGAGAGAGGCACAATCTTTCTATGCTGGCTTTTTCATCCGCCCCCTTCCCAACACGTGTGGCACCCGCCACAAGGCCACTGCGAGCTAGCGAAAGTCACTCTTCTTCTTCGGACCGCAAGACTCAACTCTCTAACTTTTTCAAATCTCCCAAAGTACTCTGCGCACGCTTCTGGTGCTTGACATCATTTACATTCCCCCGGTCCTGGGATTCTTATTTTGACATCTGTGAACGACAGATCCTCCCCGCGCTCGCGTTAACACCTGCACTCAAGTTTTCACCTTACTAACCCATGTGCTGAGCCGAAACGTTCTCAGCCCAACTAAACCCAAAGGCAAGATATATAAAACGAAATCCCTCGGCTATTATATTACTCATATTTGCAATTTAAAGTTTGCTTAACGTTTATGGGTTATGGCATATCAACACTGGACGGTCATTTAATCTAGATTTCTTTATATACAATACTTCCTTGCTAAGCACTCGGCATTATAAGGTACGTAACCAGGATGGAAGTGGTACAATCCAGGGAAAGGAGTAGAGCCTTCCATTACACCTCGGTATAGTAACTATTGAAAGGGGAACCTTCAGTCACCCTCGACTACGGTCGACAACATTTCTTACTGTTATATATGACTTGGAAGAGAATAGTTTATAGATGAACCAGAATTCATTTCTTCGTGCATATTTAAATATTTTCAAGTATAGATAACAATAGTAATTCTATTATTTTGTTACTAACAGCATTTTTAAACGATCCAGATCTGAGTTGTTTGCACACAGTCCTTTGTTTTCAAGTACAGTTATTCAACTCAAAGAATTCTTGTTTTCTGAATTTCTGAGGCGAAATTAGATGAATTTTATAATTCAGTGTTTTCAGACTATTGTCTTCATCTTTATTTTTACGAGGATCATTAAATAAGTTTCCAGATTTTTTTCGCATGGGCACTTTTATTGATAGTACACACATGAAACTCTAGTCCCCTTCGAAGTTATCTCTTCCAGCTGCAATGCACTTGTTGTACCGTTCCAAAAACTTCTGGAAGGCCCCATCGAAGTCCTTTTGTGTGAGCGTGTCAATGACCTTCGTCACAGACTCTTTCATCTCCTCAATTGTCTCATAACGACAGCCTCTGAGTTTAGGGAATAACCAAAAGGCACAGGGAGCGAGGTCTGGACTATAGGAAGGGTGACGAACTGTCTTGATGCCCATCTTTATCAAATAGTCTGTGACAAGGATGGAGTTGTGGACTGGTGCATTGTTCTGGTGGAAATGCCACTGACCCGATTTGAAGAGTGCTGGCCTCTTCCGACGGAATCTCTTGCTGAAGTCCCTTAAAACCTCAACATAGAAACCCTAACCCTAACCTAAATCTCTTACGCCACTCTAATGCTCGTCTCATGCAACATGGTCGAAAACAGCCTGAAGCATTCCATACGTTTCTGTGGTATTTCTTCCAAGTTTAAAACAAAATTTTATTGCATATCTTTCTTCTAAAGTGTCCTCACGTCCAGATTGCATTTTTGAAATTCACTAGGTGTGACAATCAGGCTTTAGTAGGGTGTATTCCAATTGCTGCTGTACCTGTTCATTTGAACTTGAAATCATCAAAATTGTTCAATCATCTCATAAGATGTATAGCAATAACATACTGAATTCTCAAGAGTCTACGACAATTCTAAATGCCTATACAAAAAAGTCTGGAATCTTATTGAATTCACCACGTATATTCACAACGTTTCGACCGATATTTCCTTAGGCCCTCTTCAGGTGTTTCTTGTCGAACTTGGGAGTCAACACAGAACTTCGAACTGCGTCCTTTATTTAATCAACAGGCGTCGCTTTTTCTGATTCTGTTTACCATAACCAGGTATACGTTCTAAGAATCCCTGTATTGTTACTTGAATGTAGTCAGGATTGAACCCGCAACCACCAGATGATTTCCTCTTTAAGAAGCTTTGGGAACCATGGCCTATAACCGTTACGCTATCTGAATGAATTTTTGGGACGTATAAACTTAATGTTCTTACATCACTATGATTACTACTACTATATTGGCTTCCGAGTTCGAAAAAAACTTCAATAAGGTCGGAGGACATATCGGCCGAAACAATGAGAATCTAACAATAAAGATGAAGACAACAGCCCGAAAACCCTGAATAATAAAAATCTAAGAATTCTATTTAATTTTAATCATTTGTTTGCCCTGAGTTAAATGGTTTTAAGTATTGTTATTTGTAATTTTGTTCATCAAGTATTTTTATCTAATACAAATATGTTTTATATAGCCGTATGATTTCAAATAACGAATGATAATAATCCTGAGTTAATGACTGAAGTGTACTATTTAACCTATTGATGGAACACTAACAGGTAGTACCACGCAGGGTCAGAGCAGACCTGCTAGTATTGATACTAAAAGATTACAGACCATTCTCATAACTCCGAGATTTAAACTTTATCTCTAGATGCGGTTTAATGTCAGATAGTGATCACCATGTTTTTATGGGTTTTTATTACATCTTCAAAAGATGGTATTCTATTAAGATTATGTCCATATTTTTATATTTCCATTTATTTTAGCTATTTTCCTTCGTTCTTTCCTTCATTACTTCCAGCATTTCTACCTCCTTTTCTTCCTCATATTTCTCCTAGACTTCTCTCCTTCTCACTTCACATCCTTTTTTTTTATTCCTTCTGAATTTCCTCTTTGTCTTTTAGTTCAGTCTCCTTCTTTTTCTCATTTTTCTCTTTCCTTTCTTATTAACTTCCTCTTCTCTTTCCTTTATTCCTTCTTCCTAACGTTGTTTCCTGCATTTCTACCCCATCTTCTTCCTCATATCTCTCCTAGATTTCTCTCCTTCTCACTTCCTATCCCTTTTTTCTTTCTGTTATTCCTTCAGGATTTCCCCCCGTGTCTTTCAGTTGAGTTTCCTTCTTCTTTTTCTTATTTTCCTCTTTCCACTTTTAACTCTCTTTTCTCTTTCATTTCTTCTTTTTACATAACCTTCTTTCATTCCCTCCTATTTTTATGTTTTCGTTATTTTTCCTTTAGTTCTTCCAGGCTTTTATATCTGTTTTTTTCTTCAATTTTCCCCTTCATTCGTCTTTCTTTCCATCATTCATCCTGTCTTTTTTTTTCGTTCCCTTTTTCCTTTTTCCATCATTTTATCCCAGTTCTGTTCTGATTTATCTCCCTTCGTTCTCATTCCTCTATATCTTATTTTGTTCCTTCCTTTTTAAATTCGTCGTCTTTGACATTTTTGCCTTCCTATGCTTTCGACCGGTCGACTTTCCGGCCTTTTTATCTCAGAGCTCTTCTTATTATAATTCCCGCCGTCCCCACTTTCCACTCTCTTAATTTGTTTGTTCCAGATTTCCACTTTCATTGTTTCTTTTCACTTTCCTCTCTCTTTGTTTCTTTTAGCATTCCTCTCTTTTGCTTTGTTTCCTCCTGCTTGCCACCCTCTTTGTTTCTTTTCGCTTTCCTCTCTCTTACTTTGTTTCCTTCTGCTTGCCACCCTCTTTGATTCTTTTCGCTTTCCTCTCTCTTACTTTGTTTCTTCCCGCTTTCCACTCTCTTTGTTTCTTTTCGCTTTCCACTCTTTTTGTTTCCTTTCGCTTTCCTTTCTCTTATTTTGTTTCTTGTCGCTTTTCACTCTCTTCGTTTCTTTTCGTTTTCCTCTCTCTGTTTCTTTTTGCTTTCCACTCTCTTTGTTTCTTGCCGCTTTCCACTCTTTTTGTTTCTTTTCGCTTCCCTTCCTCTTCGTTTCTTTTCGCTTTTCTCTCTCTTAATTTGTTTCTTCTCGCTTTCTACTTTCTTACTTCGTTTTTTTCCTTCTTTCATCCTTTTCGTTCTTCCAGTCCACTTTTTCGTTTCTTCTTTTATTCGCTTCTTGCCCACACGCTCGCATAACTTTTACAGCGAATAATCTATTGTTCTTTTTTAACACGGACGACAATGGTTATTTTCTGAGTGTCTCGAAAAAGAATTTAGAATTTATCTCAGATCAGGACCACATAATTGACAGAAAACATCATTGGAAAGTAAGAAAGTTCAAGGAAGCAGCATATATCTTCTGATATGCCGCTTGAATGGGCGAAGCGTATGGGACCTATAACACTGCTTCACAGATGTGTTGGTTGGTTGATTGGTTTTTTGGATTTTACGGTAAGTCAACCCTTGCTCATGATGTTTCTCGTTTTATTCCTTTAATTCATTGGGTATCGTTTAAAAGGTTCTGCTGTTATCTGCTGAAGACAGCGTTTCTGTTGATAATATGGATATTCAAGACTTAATGAGAGTATTCATTTTTTTTCAGGGGAGCTTTATGGACCTATATCCTTGATTACCGGCTGATGTTTTTTTTTAGAAAGTTGATTATGTTATTAGGGCCTGTTGTTTCGAATCGGTCATTCATGTTTTTTTTTTTTTTACGTTGAAGTACGGGCGAGATTTTTTTATATCCCGTAAATATGTGTTTCATCGTGTATGACTTTCGAAGAGAGTTTTTCGTGGGTGTTCTTGCTTAAGTATTAAAGAGAGAGTTAATTTAGTGTGGCCAATGCTCAGTCTCTTCTAGGCTCACAAGGATCTGATTTTCTCTCTTTTAAGACAGTTTATATTTGAGAGAGCTGATTTTGGGTATTTCCGCGAAAGGTGCCAGAGAATGTAACAGGACAGATATTCTCAGAAGTACGCGAGTTCGTACTCCAGTCGCGCTATTACGTTCACTTTCGGGCAAATACCCTTGGGAAAGGTATGAACGCCCTTATTCTCCCTCCAGCTATGGGTAAATAGTAGGACGGACTAGGTTCTTCAGCCTTGGTGAGGCAACTAGTCTAGGAGAAGGAAAACTCTGAATTCAAAACCTGTTAAACTCCGCTTAAAAATTGACCTTGTGTCATATCCTGCCCGAGCGGAGGGGTTGGTAAATAGTACCTACGTTAGTGAATTTGTCTTTATATATATATATATATATATATATAAATTCATAATCCTTTATAAATATTAAAACATATATATATATATATATATATACTTACATTCATCTATCAGATAAATAATTCTTTAGTATATCTAAGTCATATATAAAGCCATTTCTTTTATTTTTTAACTGAACAATTATACTTTCAAAGAGCGCATTAAACTTGCTGTAATTCCGAGCTTCATCATATTTCTTAAGTCTTTACTTGCATAACTAAAAGCCAAAGAGAATATGAGCATTGATACTTGCTTGATAAAAAAAAAATGTCATCTAACATATTTTACATCCCACCTTCAATTTACATACTACTTGTAAAGTTCAAGAATTTTCGTCGAAATGTTAGTTTGAAAAATTAAAAAAGAAAGGATACTTTAAATTATATATATATATATGTGTATTGGGTCAGTGAAATTGTGTTATGTAATGACTGTTGACATGGATTTTGGGTTCGTTCCTGGTGACCCCGTGTGCTTTGACAAGCTGCCACGTTGTGATTAGTAAACAGAGGGATGGCAGAGCGACGGAGTAGGCAGGTCGAGCAGCTGTGTAACCGGAAGATATTAGAACCACGCGGTCAGATCTAGACAGTCTGTCCAATCAGAATCGAGAGTCAAGCCAGGGATACGCAGCCGACCAGAGGCGTTAGGGTCGTCTCTGACGATACGGTTTGCAAGGGGGTGCAAGCGTTGTTACCCGCTGGCTCCTGGAAGAAGATATGGGGCAAGAAAGTATATGTCTCTCCATCTATCTCTCAAACTTACAACAAACTATGTGCCCCTTTCGAGAATAAAATGAGAGAGATATGCATTTTATAAAGAAGAGTGTTACTTCGTTAATTGAATTTCGTAAATCATGTTTGATTATCTCGTTGATGAATCCATAAAGAGACAATACAAAAATTGTATTTCCTGTGTATGGAGTGAGTGGTGGAGACTCTCTCTGTGACTGTATATACTAATCACGTGATTAGCCCAGAAGTCTTGGCGCAAAATCCGAAAAGCACTCAGATAGATTCCACCAGGCGTTCAGTGAGGCAACGACATTAAAAGCTCTCAGAGAGATAACCCTAAGATCCCAGATATCTTCTTCAGCTCACTGGTTAGTCCCTTAAAGGAAATAATGGTTGCCACTGGCGTAACGCAAGGTTCTTCAAAGGAATTGAACTATCGGTAGCCGCTAAGCGGATATATGTAAACAAAACAAATGTGATACATAAGCGTTTAAATTTCCCTGGCTTGCGCTGGTTTCCTCGTGGCTGAGTGGTAGAATCTTGGATTAGCGTTTCAGTCAGCCAGGTTTTGAACCCATCTTCAGGAATCTAGCCTGCCTAGCCACACTGAAGAGTTCTGATAGAACGAAACAGTCAGTCTGTGGATGACAATATATATATCATCATCATCATCATATCGCGCTGGTAGCACAGATATCCCTGACCCTCTCTCACCACTCCTCCCTATCGTTCATCGCCCTAGGTAGGTCTTTAGGACAACATCCCGTATCCTCACACAGCTGCTGAATGTATGTTCGTGCTGGTCGTCTTGCTTTTGCACGGCCATGTGTGGGGGTCCATAAGAGTACATCTCTTATGAGTTCGTCCCTGCTTCTCCAGCAGTGTCCTGCATGTCTGGCTCGTCTAACTTGAATAGTTTTCGTGATAGGGGGCAGGTGGCCGTACAGTTGGTGTCTTGTGGGGTGTTGCCGCCAGGACTTGTTTAATATTGCACGTAGCATTCTTGTGTAATTGCCGTCTACCTTCTTCTCCAGCCGTTTTGTTAGCGTCCATGTAGTGCAGCCATATAGCAGTATCGATGTGACCGCTGCCTGGAAGAAACTGCGTTTCATTTTATCGGTTAGGTCTGATTTCCAAATAATCGATAACCTATTGATAGCTGTCCATGCTTTCGCTAACCTCTTTTCGATGTCCTTTCGGTTGATTCGACGCTGCTTCCTAGGTAAGTGAATTTGGGTGTCCTCGTGGTGTAATGGTTAAAGCGATGAACTGCGGAATCGTAGTACGCGAGTTCGTACTCCAGTCGCGCTATTACGTTCACTTTCGGGCAAATACCCTTGGGAAAGGTATGAACCCCCTTATTCTCCCTCCAGCTATGGGTAAATAGTAGGACGGACTAGGTTCTTCAGCCTTGGTAAGGCAACTAGTCTAGGAGAAGGAAAACTCTGAGTTCAAAACCTGTTAAACTCCGCTTAAAAATTGACCTTGTGTCATATCCTTCCCGAGCGGAGGGGTTGGTAAATAGTACCTACGTAAGTGAATTTGTCTTTATATATATATATATATATATATAAATTCATAATCCTTTATAAATATTAAAACATATATATATATATATATATATATATATATATATATATACTTACATTCATCTATCAGATAAATAATTCTTCAGTACATCTAAGTCATATATAAAGCCATTTCTTTTATTTTTTAACTGAACAATCATACTTTCAAAGAGCGTATTAAACTTGCTGTAATTCCGAGCTTCATCATATTTCTTAAGTCTTTACTTCCCATATGCCCTAAAGAAAGTTGTGGGTTATGACAGACATGTAATTGTCAGGTTAACAACGATTATTTTGCAAAAAGAAACACTAGTTTCCTCTTTTTATCTATCTGTCGATTTGTCTCTCTCTCTTCCAGTATCCCTGAATTTTTCTAGCTTACTGTCTCTTTTTTGCTCCTTCCATATATTTATATGTATATATATCATCATCATCATGTCGTGCTGCCAGCATGGATATCCCTGACCCTCTCTCGCCACTTCTCCCTATCATTCATCGCCTCCGCCAGGTCTTTAGGGTTACATCCTGTGTCTACACATAGCTGCTGTATGTAGGTTCGAGCTGGTCGTCCTGCTTTTGCTTGGCCATATGTGGGGGTCCATAGGAGTACATAACTTACGAGCTCGTCCTTGCTTCCCCAGCAGTGTCCTGCGTGTCTTGTTCGTCTAACTTGTATAGTTTTCGTGATGGGAGGCAAGTGGCCGTATAGTTGGTGTCTCGTGAGGTGTTGTCGCCAGGACTTGTTCAATATTGCTCTCAACATTCTTGTGTAGTTGCCGTCTAGCTTCTTCTCCAGCCGTTTAGTTAGCGTCCATGTAGTGCATCCATATAGCAGTATCGATACAACCGCTGCCTGGAAGAAACTGCGTTTCATTTTATGAGTCAGGTACACACACACACACACACACACACACACACATATATATATATATATATACGCGTGTGTGTGTGTGTGTGTGTGTGTGCACCTTTCTCTCTTTGCCAGTCGGCTGGGGCTGTAGAATACACCGACTACATCTCTGCATAGTGTAAGACTACGCCCCTGATGAGTGTCATGTTTATCTCACTAAGCGATCTGATGGTGAGGTTCCAGTAATTCTGGGTCTTGGAGGAATGCAGAATACCCCTTCATTGCTATCCCTCCCAGGCCTACTCTGTCCCGGAGCGGTAGCACCAGATAGGTTCCTTTATATGGGTTAAATAAAACTAAAATGCGTACTTATGCTAAACTGAATTGCTTGAAATAGAACTGTTATTGACATTGAAGCTTTACACATGCTAAACTGAATTGTTTGAATTAGAACTGATTGACTTCACTGAATAGCTTGAAATAGAATTTTTTTTCGATGAAAAAAATGTGTACTTCTGCTAAACTGAATTGTTTGAAATAGAGCTGTTCATTTGTATAAAAGTGGATTTGGCTTTGGTTATAAATAACCTACAAAGGTTGATATGTCATAAATACAAACAAACAACAAAGGCCCTCCTCTCTCTCTCTCTCTCTATATATATATATATATATATATATAATTCAAGGTAGGTTATTCTGCACGAGTTCAATTTTACTTTTTTAAAAGATTTTTACTCTGAAAATATCGCTTAATCTTTGGGATTTTATCCCTACTTTTTCTCCTTTTTTAGGGTTCAGTTCCCATTGCGCAGTTGCTTACTTTTTTGACTGCGGCGTCGTTGTAAGCGACTTCAAATTTTCACGTTAGGATTAATTGCGTTGGAAAGGTATGAGCCCAATTATCCCGCAGATATGAGTTAAACAGTAACAGTACTGTTCTTCTTCAAAGATGAATTTTGCATTATATAACCGAATAAGGTTGATATGCCATTAAATAAAGAACCAAAACAGACCTTAAAAAGTACCACTTCTATAAGAATGGATTCGGCAAGGAATAACCCGCGAAAGTTAATATGCCGTTAAACAACCAATCTTGTTTTTATTTAAATCACCCATCTTTCATTAAAAAAACCCCAAAATATCTTACTTTTCTTCCTTTCAACTCTCTCTCTCTCTCTCTCTCTCTCTCTCTCTGTTTTTATTTTTTAATAGATATTTTTCTCTTCCTGCTCGTTTTTTTCTTCATTAAGTAATCTTTTATAATTTTTTCTTTTTCTTTTTTTTTCTGTTTCCTACTTTCTGTCTATTTCTCAAGTTTCCAATTTCAGTTTTCGCCATAAACGATACGACCTCGAAAACGCGTAACCGATCCCCAACCCTCAACCTTTACCCCTGAATTCTCTTCCGAACGACCATAAATCTGTCACACCCTTATCGTGTTGATAGGCTAAACACCAGCAGCACGCCAAGCTCTCCTGTCATTTTATCAAAGCCTTTCCAGACAAAATTATTTCCTCAGATTTTTCATTTCTTTTCCTTTCTTCTTTTCCCGCTCTTTTTTTTTTTTTTTTTTTTAATGTTTTAGTTCTCTTTTAACTTTCAAAATTTTACAAGTAGACTGCTGTATGGACCCTAAGCCAAATCCCTTTGTGGTAGAAAGGGAAGAAACTAAAGAATTCAGCAGTCTATATTACTGGCTTATGATCAACATTTTTTTTTTCGTCAGGGCTGACTGTATCCTCTGCAGAAGGGAAAGATCCTCCACCTAAAGAAGTAATGTCTTTGGCGTTAGACTAAACTTCTTCTGATTGTTTGGCTTCACTTCTGGAACTTTGGGGAATGTGGAGTAACCCGTAAAAAATATTACTCCAAGGTTAACTCTGAGTCAGAGTGAAGTATCTGTGGCTGTCCCATGTATGGTCAAATAGAACTGTTCTATCATTTACAAATTATTATTATTATTATTATTATTATTATTATTATTATTATACTCCTAGCGAGTTATTTTATACCAACATTTGCTGGTCGTATTTTCACTGGAGTCTGAAAGACTTGCTGTCTTCTCAGATTTTCAGGATTTTTTTTTTTCAGTATTTGGTCGAGTCCGGATGGCCTCCATTTGTCCTCTAATTTCTAAATCTTCCAGTCCTTTTACCAGTCCTTTCGAGATTGTTCCAGGTGCACCAATTACAATTGTCAACACCGTCACCTTCATATTCCATAGTTTTTTTTTTCAGTTCTTAAGCAAGGTCTCAGTATTCATCTCTTTTTTTTTTTTTTCGCTTTCTTTTAATTTTACTCTGTGGTCTGCTGAAATGGCAAAGTCCAAGATTCAAGATTTTTTGTTTTTGTTTACTATCACTCGGTCTGATCATCTTGCCGAGATCACATGATCCGTCTCCATCTCAAAAT
This sequence comes from Sepioteuthis lessoniana, assembly GCA_963585895.1. Classification (NCBI taxonomy): domain Eukaryota; kingdom Metazoa; phylum Mollusca; class Cephalopoda; order Myopsida; family Loliginidae; genus Sepioteuthis; species Sepioteuthis lessoniana. The sequence goes on along the minus strand of CAUZXS010006774.1, from coordinate 41,677 downwards.
CCCAGAGAACTTTATGCGTCACATTCTCTTGACGAATTCCACGTTTTACATATACCACTTGTTCGTAAGGTCAAATTCTAACGTCTTGTTCAATTCACAGAAGATCGCCTTCCCCACCCAGTCGTATCTAGTTTCATATTCTTTTTGCGCTAATTTGCTGACTTCGCTTATTATACCAATAATCGTTTCGTCTCTATCGTTACATAAGGTACACTTGCTACTATTATCATAGGTAGCAGCAGAAGTAGTATTTGAAACGGTACTACAGTTCAATTCTTTTTACAACATAGAAGGGGTGCCCGTGGTGTAATGGTTATCGTTATAGGAAATGGATACGGCGACACGAGTTCAAATGCTGGACGAGACTGATTGCATTTCACATAGCTCTAATACGCTTGGGAAAGGTTTAAATCCAGTTATTCTCCCTCCAGCTATGGGTAAATAGTATGGCAGACTAGATTCCTCAGCCTTGGTGAGGCAACTAGTCTAGGAAAAGGAAAAATCTTAACTCAAACCTGTTAAACTCAGCTTAAAAATTGACCTTGTGTCATATCCTGTCGGAGCGGAAGGGTTGGTAAATATGAAAATATGATATGCCATAAAACCCAAACAACCAACAACCAACTACATTAGTACATAGACAATAGCTTGATAATTGTATATGCTGTTACTAGATAGTCACCCACCTAAATACTAAGTTGGCCTATCGTTGCTTAATCTTACATCAGTAATACTCATTAACCGTGGTGTAATGGTTATCGTCGTTGGAAATGGACACGGCGACACGAGTTCAAATCCTGGACGAGACTGATTGCATTTTACATAGTACTAATACCCTTGGGAAAGGTATAAATCCAATTATTCTCCCTCCATCTATAGGTAAATAGTAGGGCAGACTGGGTTCTTCAGTGAGGCAACTAATCAAGGAGAAGGAAAACTCTGAACTCAAACCTGTTAAACTCCGCTTAATAATTAACCTTGTTTCACATCCTGCCCGAGCGGAAGGGTTTGTAGATATACGTAAAAATACTCGATGAATAGAATTACTAATGATAAATACTAATAATCAAAACTGTGAAAACAATGGATAAATATGACATAGAATTACTAATATTAGAAAGGAATACTTGAAACCATTTAACCGTGAGCAAACAAATAAGCTCTAACATCTCGTTTAAAATAAAGTTAACTACGAACTCAACATCATCATATCTTGCCGCCAACACAGATCTCCCGGCCCCTCTCCCACCACTCTTCCATTTCGTACATCACTCCCGGTAGGTCTTCTAGGCTACATCCTATATCAGCACAGAGCCGTTGTATATAGGTTCTAGCTGATTTTGAACTATACGCTTAGAATCTAAACATGTATATATAAGTTGACATTAAATGACCCACATGGGCTGATATGCTATAAAACACCAACGAACCAATCTACTAACCAACCCTTCATTACAATCACTCCCATCTCCACTCTGACCCAGAGAGGTAAAACCTGTTCGGGTCTCGTCTTTATGTCAAATTGTTTGTTTGTTTGATTTACGACAAATTAGATACTTAATGCCAAATAAAGTTAAAATGAGGTAAACAGAAAGGTCTGTTATGTTGGAATTTATCAGTTGGGAAACGTTTTGTAGAAACAATCTGGTTTAATTAAAACTTATTTTTACAGAATCGTCTTGTCGTAAAAAGATGTTTTTTGGGAACTGTTTGCGGAAAATATTAGATTTTGGGCTCAAATATGTATGATTAGAAATTAATAGTATTCCATAAGACTATGTGCCACCCATGCAATAAAAAACGTCAAAAAACAAAACAAAGAAACAAACAAAGAAACAGATTGATTCCTTAACATTTAGACATTAAATGTCCCGAGACCAAAACTCTCCGATTAAGACCAAAAAGTTTCAGTTAAAAAATCCAACAGATGCAATAGCATATACTTCCAGGTCGTTGTAATGATTGCAAAAAAAAAAAAAAAAAAAAAAAAAAAAAACGAAGTAGGGAATTTTTCTACTAATCTTACATAAAAATAATATCAAAATAGAAAATGAATAAAAAAAAAAACAAACAACACAAAAGATATTTCGCCTACAAAGTCACAATATTTTTAATTTTCTCTTACAGTGGTACTATTTACCAACCCCTCCGCTCGGGCAGGATATGACACAAGGTCAATTTTTAAGCGGAGTTTGAATTCAGAGTTTTCCTTCTCCTAGACTAGTTGCCTCACCAAGGCTGAAGAACCTAGTCCGTCCTACTATTTACCCATAGCTGGAGGGAGAATAAGGGGGTTCATACCTTTCCCAAGGGTATTTGCCCGAAAGTGAACGTAATAGCGCGACTGGAGTACGAACTCGCGTACTACGATTCCGCAGTGCATCGCTTTAACCATTACACCACGAGGACACCCATTCTCTTACAGTGGTAATTTACTAAGCTTTTTGCTTAGATGTGGCACAAAGCCATATGAAAGGGGCAACCAATGAGACTCGAACTCACTCGTGTAGGTTTGCTAGTCGAGCTTGCTAACCATTACACAAATTATACAAATTTGAACTTCTTTTCCTAAAGATATTTTAAAATAGTCAACAAATTTCAATGAAATAGGATCATTTTTGATATACTTCACTTCCTTTCCTTCCTCTCAAGACCACCCTCTAAAGACCTCATTTTTAATAAACTTCCTTTCGATTCCTCCCTCTCAAGACCTTCACTTTCCTCATATTATCTCTTTCTTTTCTCACTGGAATTAAGTCAAAGCCAACGGCCCTACCCACCACCACCACTCAATCCTGAATCTGTTTCTCCCTTTTCCTCTTTCTGTCTTTTTTCTTTAGACCCAACCCTCATTCATATTCACATTAACACACTCTTATCTATTTCCTCCATTAGTCAATCTATTTTCTCAATTGAAAAACTTCTGTCAATAAAAAAGAACGAAATATTCTTAACTGGATCCGTTGTCTGTGTTTTAGTATATCCACTTATTTTTCAACACACACACACACACACACACACACACACACATATATATATATATATATATATATATGTGTGTGTGTGTGTGTGTGTGTGTGTGTGTGTGTGTGTGTGTGTGTGTGTATTATTCGGTCCACTTAAACCGGAGATGGGAGTAATTCCATCAGGACAAAAAAATTCATTCAACAGTGAACATTTAAATTTTCCTGGTAAAGAGCTCAATGTAACTGACATTACAGAGCAATCATTTCTTTAAGAAAAAAACAAAACCGGTCACATTAAGATTATAAATTTATTTCCATCATGTTATGTGTTTTTTGATAAAATCGAAAAACACGAAAAAAATTAACAGAGCTTCTTTAGATCTTATGGATAAAATAATTCAGAATAGACACAGGAAAGAAGGATGGGATGGGTTAGAAGATGGGTGAAGAGTTTTCTCCTCATTTAGCCCACTTCCGGTTTTTAATTTTATTGCGGGTTGGAATTATAGTAAATTAATTTATTTTTATTTTTTTTAATTCTAAGTACTTTTCGACTTAAAACTCCAGATTTAATTCTAATTTAGATAAAATAACTTTATTTAAAAACTTTACGTAAGAATGCAGTAATAATTATATTAAATTAAATTCAAGATTTAAAATTAAAATTCAATTTTTTTAAAATTCAATTTTATTTTCGAGCCTATTAATTCAGTTACCCTTTTATTGAATAGTACGTATATATGATATGGTTTTTCACATTTTTTAAATTTTATTTTATTTTTATTCATTTACCTTAATCTCAATTTAATCCTATGTTTTTTAAAGCATTATCTATGATAATTTTTTTATAGTTTAAATTTAGCCCTATGTCTACATCTAGCTGTTAATTCACATCTCTTATTGAACAATTTTTCAGGGTCTGGTATATCATTATAGGAATAGATTATATCTACTATCAATACATCTATATATATATATATATATATATATATATATATATATATAAGAATATGTATATATATAATCCAAGGAGGAAATCCAAGGGATAGGATTATCCAATATGATTACTCAATACTAACAGCTATTGATGTATAATTTATTTAATATTTATGATACATCAATATTCAAAGTACAAAGAGAAAAATTCTTTTATATAAAGACAAAGAGAAAAAATGACTTTCTTGATATCAGTATGAATTTATTCTACTTTTTTATTGTTGGATATCACCCGACATTTTCCACACAATGAACGAGTCCATCTGCCATATATAGCAGTAGCTACCAATACCAGGGCAGACTAGAAGGTGAAGAGCAGCTTCTAATCATATTTATCATATTTACCCAACCCCTCCGTTCGGGCAGGATATGACACAAGGTCAATTTTAAAGCGGAGTTTAACAGAGTTTTTCTTCTCCTAGACTAGTTGCCTCAACAAAGTTGAAGAACCTAGTCTGCCCTACTATTTACCCGTAGCTGGAGGGAGAATAATTAGATTCATACCTTTCCCAAGGGTATTAGTGCTATGTGAAATGCAATCAGTCCACAATTTGAACTTGTGTCGCCGTGTCCAATTCCCCCGACGATAACCATTACACCACGGGCAGCTTCTTATAGGAATAATATTTGAGGGTTGGAGACTGGAGATCGCACTAGATCACCTTACTTGCTACCGTAATAACGGAAGCCAATACTATCGTTGGACTATATCTTTATTCTGTATTCACTAATCCTATGTTCTTGTCTACTAATAGTCTCTCTATTGTTTATACGTTTTCCCTAGAATATATCTCTATTTCCTCTCATATCGTGGTTTGTCCTTTAATCAATATTATAAGCGTTCACAAACCATAACGCAACATTTATATTTGGTTTTTAATAAACAGTTTCCTCAGATGAAAAATTCAAAATTCTCATTGAGATATATATATATATATATATATATATATATATATATATATACAAAAGTAGCAAATAAAAAAATAATAATAATAATTATGCACAAAATAAAAAGTTAGATTAAGTCTAATAAAGTGAATGACCACCACACATGAAAATACGTTTCTATTACATCACTTACGACGGTACCAACATTCTATTAAAAAAAAAAAATCAAATTAAAAAAAAAAATCTTTGACTCTTTAGTAAATTATGGTCCTTATTGAAATTTCTGAATCTATCATTAAGATATATTTTCTAATATTAAGATTTTACAAATAAGGTTTGTCTGTGTTTGTGTGTGTACAAAAATAAACAAATTGTTCTAAAAAATAAAAAGGAATAATTATCTATTTGCCTCCCACGAGAGACACCCAAGATTAAGTGAGTATACACACACACACACACACACACACACACACACACACACATATATATATATATATATATATATATATATATATATATATATATATATCAGTGTTTTCATATGCGTTTTGTGTTTTCAAGTAGTATATATGAATAGAAATTCTTATATGCACATATTTCGCTTTTTCCTTCTTTACTTCATCTCTCTCTCTCTCTCCCTCTCTCTCTCTCCATCTACCTATCTATCTATCTTCAGTATATGAAAAAAATAACACGATCTGTGATATTCTACTTAACCCCCCCTCTTTATCTCTCTCTCTCTCTCTCTCTCTCTCTCTCTCTCTTTCTCTCTCTCTGTTGGCTACTTGGATACAATATCATCTTCCCCGCTGAAAAAATGATTATCGTAAAATATTTATAAAAAACAAAAACTATATATTTCGCTCTTTTTCTCTCTGTTTCTCTCCGTCTCTGTTTCTCTCTGTCTCTGTCTCTCTTTCTCTCACAGTCTGTCTGTCTCTCTGTCGCTTTTTCTCTTCGGCACTTGAAAAAAAAGAAGATTGTCATAAAATATTGTTAAAAAAAATAAAAAAACAAAAAAATATTTTTCTCGCACAGTTTCTCACTCTTTTACTGTCTCTGTGTCTTTGCCTCTCTCTCTCTCTGTCTCTGTCTCAGTCTGTCTGTCTGTCTCTCTCTCTGACAGTCTGTCTGTCTGTCTGTCTGTCTGTATATTTTCGGTGCCCAAAATAAAAAAAAAACAACAGTTTATCATAGAATATTTATTATCAAAAAATAAATTTTTTAGAAATATTTTTGTCACTCTCCTTTTTTTTCAGTGTGTCAGTCTGTCTCAGTCTTTCTTTCTCTTTCCTATGTTGGAACATAATACCCCCTCACACATAAAATACTTATAATAAAAAACGAATAAAAAAGGGAAAAATACATTTTTTTTTTCACAACTTGTTTCTCTTTATCTCTGTCTGTCTGTCAGTCAGTCTCTCTCTCTCTCTCTCTCTCTCTCTCTCTCTCTCTCTCTCTCTCTCTGTATCTTTTCAGCGCTTGAATAGAAAAGTATGCCCCCCCCAAATATTCATCATAACACGTTTATCATGAAAACATCAAAAATAAAAATCTATGTACTTTTTCTTCTCTCTGTATATATATATATATATATATATATATATATATATATATATATATATATACGTCTTGACTATGTACTTTAATGCGCGTGCGCGTGTGTGTGTGCGTGTGTGTGTGTGTGTGTGGTGTAAAATATGAGTTTTGTATATTTATATGCACACATTTTTATACGCTCATATATTACGATCAAAATCGATAGCAGATATTGATTTTTTTTTCTCTCTTTCTCACTCTCTGCACTTTTCTGGTTTATTTCCTGATCATCTTTACTTGAATTGACGTCCAAAAGTTTTGAATGTTTATACTCTGACCACCAATATAGGTCATTCCTTTATTTATTTATTTTTTTGTCTTTCTTTCGTTGTTTTCTTCTTTTCCTTCTTTCTTATATTTTTACTTTTTTTTTTTTACATTCCTTCTATTTTTTATATTTATCATTTCTTTGATCTCATTCTCTTAATTTCTCTCATTTTTTCTTCTTTGCCTTTCTTTCGTATTTTGTGCCTTTTTTCTTTCTTTCTTTCTTTCTTTCTTTCTTATGGACTCTCTATTTGTATCTTTTATTTCTCTATCAATTCATTCTGTTACTCTTTCTGAAGATCTTTCTTTCTTTCTTTCTTTCTTTTATTCTTTCTTTTAACTCAACTTTCATTTATTTCTTAGTAGTTTTTTCTTCTTTGCCTTTCTTTTGTATTTTGTGCCTTCTTTCTTTCTTTCTTTCTTTCTTTCTTTCTTTCTTTCTTTCTTTCTTTCTTTCTTTCTAACAAATCAACTTTCTCTCATTTTTTTCTTTCTCTCTTTCTGTCTGTCTTTTCTCTTTTTTCTTGCTTTCTAATTTCCTTTTCTTCTTTATTTTGTATCTTTATTTTCTTTCATTTTCTTTCTTTCTTTCATTTCCTTTCTTTTTTTCATTTTCTTTCTTTCGTTCTTTGATTTTCATTCCTCCTTTTCTTTCTTTCTTTCTTTCTTTCTTTCTCTTTCTTTCTTTCTTTCTTTCTTTCTTTCTTTCTTTTAACTCAATTTTAATTAATTTCTAAGTAGTTTTTTCTTTTTTGCCTTTCTTTCGTATTTTTTTCTTCTTTCTTTCTTTCTTTCTTTCTTTCTTTCTTTCTTTTGTACCTTTATTTTGTTTCATTTTCTTTCTCTCTTTGATTTTCATTCCTCCTTTTCTTTCTTTCTTTCTTTCTTTCTTTCTTTCTTTCTTTCTTTCTCTTAACTCAATTTTAATTAATTTCTAAGTAGTTTTTTCTTCTTTGCCTTTCTTTCGTATTTTTTTCTTTCTTTCTTTCTTTCTTTCTTTCTTTCTTTCTTTCTTTCTTTCTTTATTTTGTACCTTTATTTTCTTTCATTTTCTTTCTCTCTTTGATTTCCATTCCTCTTTTTCTTTGTTTCTTTCTTCGTTTCTTTGTTTGTTTGTTTCTTTCTTTCTTTCTTTCTTTCTTTCTCAAGTTTGTTTTCTTCTTTCCATCTCATTTAAAATCCCCATTTATATCTCGGATTCTATTTTTTATTCTCTCGTGTGTAAATAACACGAGAGATAAACTTTACTTAACAGCCCATGAATATTTATATATACAAATGTCGGAAGACGATTTTCAACTAAAAGACTGAATCATGAGTGATGATGAAGTGAGATTTCTTGATGTGCTGCGCTTACAACCTAACGTCACTTACAAGTAATCTCGGCACACATAAGTACGGACACCTGTGTCTCCATGGAAGAAATAGGGGGAATATTCTGAGAGACTTGAAATTGAAGGAAGTCTTTCTTTTTATGAATAAACAAAAACTGATCGATAAATACTAGGAAAGACTGACCGACGGACACACACACACACACACGCACACATATAAAAATGTATATGTAGGTATAGATAATAATAGTGTTAGATACACTGGGAGAAAGAGATTGACAGTAATATATATATATATATATATATATATATATATATATATATATATATATATATATATATATATATATAAAACTCTGTCAATGTCTTTCTTATTATCGACTTAGATAAATAGTGATAAAGAAGTTGACAGAATTATATATATATATATATATATATAATTCTGTCAACCTCTTTATCACTATGGATCTAAGTCTATAATAAGAAAGACAATATATATATATATATATATATATATATATATATATATATATATATATATATAGAGAGAGAGAGAGAGAGAGAGAGAGAGCTTGATAGAGAGATAAATAGATAATTCAAATGATAGAGTATATATATATATATATAATCACACATACGCACGCGCAGACAGACTTATATATATATATATATATATATATATATATATATATATATATATAAGTGTATTTGTGTGTGTGAATGTTTCTGTATGAGGAGAGAGTGACAAAGAGAGAGACAGACAGAGAAAGAGAGAGCAGGAGAAAGAGAGAAAGAGAGACACAGAAAAAAGAAAGAGAGAAGGAGAGAGATAGAAATAAAGAGTTCTATCGAAGTGTCCGCCTCTTTTCAGCAAATCCTGGAAGCAACACCCCACAAAACAGCCTTTGTCCAGTCACTTTCTTTTCATTTCCTGAACCATCCAAGTAAGACGAACTAGACATGTGCGAAACCGCTAGAGCGAACTCGTAAGTAATGTTCTCTGATGGTCTTTTGCACCTGGTCACGCGAGTTCTAGACGACCAGCGAGGACTTATATAAATCACTGCGTGCGGATGTGAATGCAATCAAGAGGACCTACCAATAACGATGGACACGAGAGACGGATGGCGAGTGTCAGGTAAATCCGCGTTATTCGAACGCTCGATGATATATATATATATATATATATATAGAGAGAGAGAGAGAGAGAAAGATAGATATTCTTATAGAAAGTTATATATATATATATATATATATATATGCATATATATATATATATATATATATGTATATATAAATCCATTTACACACACACACGTATATATATATATATATATATATATATATATATATATATATATATATATATATATAAATAAAGGTGATGATTATGGAAGATCATAGTTTGTCTTCTTTGGTAATTTCTCTACAAATCATGACCAAAATTATTTACCGTTTCAAAAAATATTAACGTCGTTGAAAATATAGACCCTTTTAAAATATGAAAGTTTTTAAAAATACAGACGTTCCAATGACTATATATGTGTGTGTCAGAGTATGTGTCTGTGTAGAACAAAATGAATAAATTCAAAAAATACAAATCTCTTCGGGGACCTACCTATTTTAAAATATATATCTATTCTCTCTTTGGACCTACAACAAACATATATATATATATATATATATATATATATATATATACATATATATATATTGACAATTAGAGAGAGATAACTAATAATTTGTAAGCCTTCCTTCTGTCTGAATAACAGCGGCAACGCTAAGTAGTGTCTAATAGGTGGAGTATTGCTTTATTTGTTGCTCGGGTAGATCTCTCGAAGCAGTGTTATCCGTAACTGTACAGAATCCGAATTTTGTATCACAGTCCGACAGTAGACAGAGAATTACATTCACATCAGCCTGTTTTTTTTTTTTATTTTTTTTTTTTTTACTCTCATTCGTACTCGATAGGAATTGATGTGCGTTCGAGTCAGCTGACTGAAAGAAATGCTTATTCCCGTAGTCGGGTAGGACTTGTAGAACTTAAAACAGGGAAGTGGATACTTTGCCAGATGATCTGTGTATGACACATCTTTCTGGACAGACAACAATTTCAAGAATAGTCTTCGCAAACTTCAACGGATCACACCCTACTTCAAGTGAAATTTCCCAATAACCTTGCCCAACTCCTTACTCAGAAGCCGTATCAATAACATCTACAGTATCCATAATCTGTCTCTTTCGAAAGAATAGAAAACATGATACATCTCATCTGGTGACAAGGAGCCAGTCTATCACGGTTCAGCAGGTGATGTTCTGATGCCCGTGTAGTAAGACGCAAAGACTAATGTCGTGGTTTTAATTATCGTGAATTCAAAGCCACTCTGTACGCTGTCCTGCATTGCGCCAGTGTTGAATTGAGATTTGATTTGATACAATGATCTCCATCGTTGAATAGTTAAGTTCTTTCTAGTTCTAACATCTCGGAAGATATTTCACCCTTTTTTTTCCCTCATGTTACCTTTTGTAATAGGCAAGTGAAACTTGGAGATGTGGGATATCTCCCCGGAACGTAGTTTCCTTCATGTATTATTGAATTGATATTTATTGAACTTCAGTTGATGCCAATGAATTCTTGATTGATTGATTGATTGATGAAACGATTTTATGCCTAATGGTTTGAGAATCGCGTTCATTCTATATCCATATTTGCATTTTTGGTACTGATTCTTTAGAGATATTTCCACACGTTTATACGATGTCAAGTATATGTAGGTATAGATATTAATAGAGTTAGATACATTGGGAGAAAGAGATTGACAGTTATATATATATATATAGATATTTATATATATATATGTATATATATTATATATAATTCTGTCAACCTCTTTCTAGCTATACATCTAAGTCTATAATAAGAAAGACATTAACAGAGTTATATATATATATATATATATATAGAGAGAGAGAGAGACAGAGCTGGATTAAGAGATAAATAGATAATTCAAAAGATAGTATATATATATATATATATATATATATGCAAATTTCATTAAACATAATAGACATTTTATGTCTACATATTTTCTTCTGGATCCGTTCGAATTCCCGTATTACTTTTATCGTATTCAGGGGGAATTGATTTATGTATTGTCCATAGTTGTATGTATCCCAAGTACTTTCTGCCCGACTTTGGGCCATCATCAGATACGATACGATACGATACGATACGATAAAAGTAATACGGGATTTCGAACGGATCCAGAAGAAAATATGTAGATATAAAATGTCTGTTATGAAATTTGCATTAACGATGAAATGCTGCCTAAATATATATATATATATATATATATATATATATATATATATATATATTTCACACACACACACACACACACACACACACACACACACGTGTCTTACCTGAACATTGTAATGACGCAATCATACAACTCAAATTAACAATTTGCCCAGTCGACTGAGGCTGTTGAATACATCGACTTCTTTTCGGCCCTGGGGTAAGACCCCAATCACCGAGTGTCCAGGATATGAGACTAAAAAATCTGATGATGAGGTTCCAGTAATATTGGAGCTTTGGGGAATGCGGAGTACTCCTCCATTGCCATCACTCTCGCCCGGAGTGGTAGCACCTGCTAGGGGGGTATCTATGAGTTAATTAGAACTAAAATGCTAACTTATGCTTAACTGAATTGTTCGAAATAAAACTCTTTTGACATTTAAGCTGTGTACTTATGCTAAACTGAATTATTTGAAATAGAACAGTGTTTATGTATACAAATTGATTTGGCATAATAACCTACAACGGCTGATATGCCATAAGACCAAACCAAACTAAACAAAATCAAATTAACAACACTGAATTAATGATTGATTGATTTTAATGGCATGTCAAATTGTCTAGAGTTATCTCTTACCTAGAAATTCGAAATCCGTGTACATTGTGAGTTTATATTTATTTTGATTGAAGTTACTTAAGAGTTTTTTTTAACTAAAGTTCCCATAAAATATTTTTAAACAGATCTATTTGACCTATAGTGGGAGTCATAAATAATACTGCCACTCCAGGTCAGAGTGGAGCTGGGTAAAATTACAAAGAAGGAGTACTCTGCACTCCTTAAATCTTTAGAAATGGTTCCTCAGCATTAGATGCAGTTTAATGTTAAACGCAGTTCACCCCATTTTGAGGAGGGCTCTTACACCAACTATGTACATGTGAATTATGAACAGCGTTCTTAGAGGTTCTGGATTAGAATCACAGCTACTGTAAAATTTATTCATGTAAACTGGGTGTAATTTTGAGATTGATTCTCAAAAAAAAAAAAAAAAAAAAAGAAACAAGAGTTGCATGTAAGACAACTTTTCCAGGTGAAGGAAAACTGAATTCGAACCTGTTAAACACAGCTTATAGACTGGCCTTGTGTCACTCAGCGCTTGTTTAGAGGGTGGTCGGATTAATTAAGAAAATAAAACTCCACACACAAAAATAATTGTTTTTGGATTTTCATTCACCAGCCAGGATTTAGTCATTATCGACATAGACGACATCGATGACTACGCTTCATAATTTTCATTTTTATTGATTTATTTTTCGGGAAGTGGGTGTTATCCACAGTAATCTAAAATCGTGTATGATTGTTACGTGTTCAAAATGATATCATCGTTTTGTTCGATGGCTCCAAAACTGCAGTGTACAATATGCGGGGTCGTGGCAGTGTTCAAGTGAGATTTCATTTAATATAATGTTCACCGTAGTTGAGTGGTTACACTCGTTCAATATCTTGCATTCCCAAAGACTAGCGCTGTTAATAGTGACTACTGTATCGATTCTCACCATATTAAGCTGCAATGGACCTCTAAGTACTTAGATGGGTGACCACTTCGGAACAGTGTGAACTGTAAATGATCTTAACTTGTGTGCAAGACTAAGCAAATCGTAGTAAATTCCGGGCACCACAGTAAGGTCAGTAATTATTTTCAAATATAACTGACTCAACAGATCATGTTTGAGCGAGTGAAGACAAGGAAAAACAAATTTCCTGAGCGAACTAACACGAAAGGACGTTTTTAGACAAAGAAAAATATAAAAAATTTTAATCAAACAAAGAAGGTGAATGTGAAGGTCATTGATTTGTCTCATTCACCATAAATTTTGGAGGATTAAGGGTTTTTCTTTGTTTAATATTATATCCATATTTACCAACCCCTCCGCTCGGGAAGGATATGACACAAGGTCAATTTTTAAATGGAGTTTAACAGAGTTTTCCTTCTTCTAGATTAGTTGCCTCACAAAGGCTGAAGAAATCAGTCTGCCCTACTATTTACCCTTAGCTGGAGGGAGAAATATTGTATTCATACCTTTCCCAAAGGTATTAGTGCTATGTGAAATGCAACCAGTCTCGTCCAGGATTTGAACTCGTGTTGCCGTGTCCATTTCCTACGACGATAAATATTGTTTAATATTATATCAAACTTCGTGGGTTTTCTAATGCTGAAGCCACCCTTCTAGAACAACTGCGATGGTATTATTTAATCCTTAGCAAAGGGGGTTGGGTAGTTCAAGGCAAGGATGATATAATGATTACCAAAGAAGTTAATGGACCCGGCGAGCAGAGTTGAAATCATCGATAAACTTATCCATATTTACCAACCCTACCGCTCGAGCAGGATATGACACAAGGTCCATTTTTCAAGAGGTCTTTAACAGGTTTAAGTTCAGAGTTTTCCTTCTCCTAGACTAGTTGCCTCACCAAGGTTGAAGAACTCAGTCTGTTCTACTATTTACCCATAGCTGGAGGGAGAATAATTGGATTCATACCTTTCCAAAGGGTATTAGCGCTTTGTGAAATGCAATCAGTTTCGTCCAGGATTTGAACTCGTGTCGCCGTATCCATTTCCTACGACGATAACCTTAGTGGGTTTTCTAATGCCAAAGCCATCCTTGTAGAACAACTGCAGTGGTATTATTTAATCCTTAGCTAAGGGGATAAGGTAGTTCATAAATTTCCCCAAAGGTATTAGTCCAAAAGTAAGTCCAGAACTTTAGCCTTTACGCCCCGAGGATTCCTCAAGGCAAGGATGGTATAATGGTTACCAAAGAAGTTAATGGACCCGACGAGCAGAGTTGAAATCATCGATAAAGCTATCTGCATTTAATATGACGCTAATACCTCAGGGAAATCCATGTATCTAACTTTAAATAGATCCTATTATGTAGAAAGTATGGATATTGAAACGGGCAACATAATTACAAATCTCAGTCAAGCAGATATACATAAAAATATATAGAATACAATTACGAGATGATATAATCTACAAAGCGCGTACCTGTGAAGAAAAAATGTCTTTAACCTTCATCTCGCCCGTTAACAATTCGTTTAAGAACAAAAAGAGTCACCAATAAAATATTCGCTTACAAATCATAAATAAATGTAAAAAAAAATTAAGTGAAGAAATAAACAACAAGATTTGAATTAAATAACCAAAAGGATAGACATGCCTTTAAAAATAATCCACGCACCCAACCAACCGACAACCACAAGATCTAGAACATTTCTGTCAATGGAAAGATGACAATCAAAGAAAGATGCCTGCGAGCAAGATCGAAGTTTTAAAGTTATAATCTTTCTTTTCGGATCAAATGGATTTGTATGACATAAAGAGGGTTTTAACTTTTTGTTGCGTTCTGGTTAGTGAACATTAGTAATATTAAATAAAGGACAAACCACGATATGAGAGGAAATAGAGACATATTCTCAGGAAAAAAAAGTATATACAATAGAGAGACTATTAGTAGACAAGAACATAGGATTAGAGAACGCTTCTAATATTAAATAAAGGACAAACCACGATATGAGAGGAAATAGAGACATATTCTCAGGAAAAAAAAAGTATATACAATAGAGAGACTATTAGTAGACAAGAACATAGGATTAGAGAACGCTTCTAATATTAAATAAAGGACAAACCACGATATGAGAGGAAATAGAGATATATTCTCAGGAAAAAGTATATACAATAGAGAGACTATTAGTAGACAAGAACATAGGATTAAAGAACGCTTGTAATATTAAATAAAAGACAAACCACGATATGAGAGGAAATAGAGATATATTCTCAGGAAAAATGTATACAATAAAGAGATTATTTGGAGACAAGAACATAGGATTAGAGAACGCTTGTAATATTAAATAAAGGACAAACCAGGATACGAGAGGAAATCGAGATATATTCTCAGAAAAAAGTATATACAATAGAGAGAATATTAGTAGACAAGAACATAGGAATAATGAACGCTTGTAATATTAAATAAAGGACAAACCACGATATGAGAGGATATAGAGATATATTCTCAGGAAAAAAGTACAATAAAGAGACTATTAGCAGACAAGAACATAGGATTAGTGAATACAGAATAAAGATAGAGTCCAATTATAGTATTGGTTTCTGTTATTACGGCAGCAAGTAAGGTGATCTAGTGCGATCTCCAGTCTCCAACGCTCTAATACTATTCCTATAAGAAGCTGCTCTTCACCTTCTAGTCTGCCGTGGTATTAGTAGCTACTGCTATAAATGGCAGATGGACTCGTTCATTGTGTGGAAAAAGGTGGGTGATACCCAACACTTTTTAAATGATTGTGAAATTTAATATGCTGCAAAAAGAAACCCAACCAACCAAACAACCAATCAACCAGCCTGCCAACCAACCAACCAAGCAAATATAATATATTGCTATTTTCACTAAATAGTCGCTTCTCTTTTACATCATGGACGTGTGATGATATAAATGTAATTGGTTCGAATAATGGAATCAGTGAGCCGAGCTTGTACTAAATATCAGACTATGTTCACTTCACGCTTGATCTTTATAGAGAGGCGCCCATCATGAAATGACTATCGTCGAAAGAAATAAACCCGGAAACCTGAGTTCGAAACATTGGACGAGGCTTTTGGTATTTCTCGCGGCACAAACACCATTTAGAAAGAAATGAATCCAGATATTATCTACTTATTTATGAGTAAATAGCGAGGCAGACTGAGCTTTTTAGACATAGTGTGGCAACAGATCTAGGAGAGTAAAAAACTCTGAATACAAACCCTTTGTACTCCGCTTAAAAAGTGACCTTGTATTGCACCGTGTACGTGGCGAAGGAGTTGTATATATATATATATATATTATGTAATTTACTTGAGGCATTGCACAAATTATTATATTTTATTGTTTTGAAATAATTTATAGGGCTATTTCAATGCGAAATAATAATAAAAAATAATTACAACGTTCAAAAAAATTTTAACCCCCTACATCGTGTTCATTTATAAAAAAAATGTGTCTGACGATGAAGTTTTACTGTTGTATAATTTTTAGTGATATCAAAATAATTATACAGATACATATACAAAACATGATACAGGCGGACTCTTTCGTTTCGGATACGAACGAGGGGGTTTATTAATTCCTGGCTTCGGTCCATGGTGACACGAGGAGAGAGATACGATTCTTAAAAGCCTATGCTAACCATACTTTGCTAACCCCAACCACAATGCGCGGTAAATCTTGCGATGTTTAAGATTTCAAATCATCTCTGCCGGTCGAGATCCGAAAAACTCAACCGCATACCTCAACGCTAGAAAACCCTACTGTACCTTCAACGGTCGAATACCCAACTACTGTCGTTTCAAAATTCTCAAATTCTGAGGACCATCTGTTCTGGGCATGACGTTATCAACACTCCAGTCCTATTTCCAGTCTGGTTTTTTTTAATGACAAATGGTGATTGTCATATCGTTTCCGTGCAGGCGGAAGACTGCACCAAATGATTATGCACCTGGACAAAGAAACCGAATGGTTCAAAGCGTTACTAAACCGAATGATAAAATATAATTAACGAAAAATGATTAATATAAAAAATCATTCCTTAATTATAAAACATTACTTTGAAATTAATTAGACTCAAATAATTATTATTTCGAATTGTAATAGCCCTCGAAATTAATTCAATACTATAAAATAATATATATATATATATATATATATATATATATATATATATATATATATATATATATTAGTTTTATACCTATTTTATGATTTTAACCATGTGAAAAAACCCAGATGATCCATATTGTAAATAAAAATGTTATACAGAGTTATATCTGGGGAAAAATTCGATAAAAAAACGAAAGGACTAAAACATTCCTAATGCTAGAAAATAATCAACAAAGACCAATACCTTGTCAAAAGAAGAAAAAAACACCGACAGTATACCTTTAAGTTATACTAGAGCGAAATATGAATACCTACAGAGCCATAAGTAATCGACCTAAGTTTCACCTAACCATATCACCAGGATAAATTCTGACCCGATGAAAATCCGGTTTGGATAAACCTAGGTCGGTTACTTCTGACTCGGTAGGTATTCGCATATATATATATATATATATATATATATATATATATATATATATATATACCCTTTTTTTTCTTAAATGAAAATTCATCCAAATGCCTCATAACGCATTGTTTAAAAACTACAATGCACTGAAGAAACATTTATGTAGATATACTTGTAGCACAGACAGAACCCAAAAAGGTAATTACTACTCCAGTTTAGAGTAGACCAAGGTGTTATGACAATGAAGAAGTACTTTATATTTCCTAGGGCTCCGGAACTGGAGCCTCGCCATTAGATGTAGTTTACTTTCGTACCCAAGAAACTGCTTTTAAGAAGGATGTGTGACCAATATGCAGGGGATACAGTTGGCTAATTCTAAGACCCAACGAGAGGGTGCTAACGATTGAGGGCTTGATAGTCCTAACATTCCGATTGCCAACCGAAAATATCTCTGCAGGCGTTCATTTAGACATAGCCAAAGATGACCCCCTTCTTTTCCTTGATCTTGTGCAGTCATGTCGTATGAGCTGAGGCGTCCATTATTCAGTTTCCTATAATCAGAAAATGACGCAGACGACGATGATCGAAGCGTCGGGAAAAGGGTGGCCAATAAAACCAGTAGCTGCGAAATGGCGCAGGGGCGGGGACAAAGCGGGCTGTTGATGGATTGCTAAACCTTGTTGATAAACAGCGACATCTGGCGGTGGCTTTTCCGATAACAACGGCGGTAATAATGGATGCTGACCGGAAGCGTTAGGACTTCCGGCTGTGACGGATGTTTTATTACCGGACGCGATTCATTATTGAAGAATCTGAGGGAGGGGGGAGGAACGGGTGGGTGGATGTACAGGAAAGTGATTGATAGATTCGGGGTACATTTCAAGCTAACAAATTGACTAATACTTTGAACATATCTATGTGTGCACAAATACACACCAAACCAAGAACTCCAACAACACACATACAGACGTGTGGATCATCGCCCATAAATAAGTACACTACCATCAGTTTCTTTTTTAGAAGAGGTTGATTTTGAATCAAACGATCATTATCATCATCATCATTATCAAGTCGTGCTGAGAGCATGGATTCCCTTCAATATCTACCTACCTATCTATCTCAGCTGTCAAGCCGATTTAAGTTTTTCCAGCTCGGCCAACTTTCGGGTGTCCATGTGTTGCCATCATCAGAAGAACTTACCTTTTATGTTAGTTCCCGGGTGTACCCGAGGTGTAATAGTTATTATCGTAGGAAATGGATACGGCGACACGAGTTCATATACTGGACGAGACTGATAACATTTCACATAGCACTAATACCCTTGGGAAAGGTATGAATCCAATTTTTCTCCCTCCAGCTATGGGTAAATAGTTGGATAGACTGGCTTCTTCGGCCTTGGCGAGACATCTAGTCTAGAAGAAGGAAAACTCTGAACTCAAACCTGTTAAAATCCACTTATAAATTGATCTTGTGTCATATCCTGCCCGAGTGGAAGATTGGTAAATATGGGTATATGTTAGTTCTTGTTTCCCCAGTATTTCTATCATCCATCGTTTCCAGCTGGTCTTCTAGACTCGATCCCGTGTCCATACAGCGATGTTGTAGATTAGCTCGAGTTCGTGGGTGTGTTATTTTTTAATCTTATCTCAATCTGGCACAAGTTTGTTATCGATGAGCATCGTCAGGCATTTTTTTTTTGTTATATGTCAATTGTAATTGATCGCGTCTTTGGATATTTTATTACTTAGTACAAGTAAATAGCTTCGTATATATATATATATATATATATATATATATATATATATGTGCGTGTGTGTGTGTGTATATATATAAATCATGTGTTCAATAGCGCGTCTTTGTTTTCTTGAGTAATGGACAGTTTAATTTAGAGAATTTATAATGGAATCATTGGCCTTAAGTCGGAGTGCTCTGTCAAATGCGATGAAAGAAAGAAAAAATAGTGGAAAATCATGTATTATCATTTAATAATTCATTCAAAATAATCCATTTTAATTGCACCCTATAAATTTAGTCCCGCCTAGTAAGCAGTCATTCGTTCGTGACATTAAAATTATGAGAATGTTTCCCTTCATATGATGTCACATCATTTAATGGTCATTATCCAAACAATTATTGTCACTATAAAGATATCATTTAGAACAAACAACGAGCAACAACATTACTCTCATTATTTACTTCTTGAGAGTTTTTCACATCAGCGTCAGCTGCTGGTTTTTCACAGGAGTTTCAGTGAAAGCAAGTCTCCTCAAGTCTCCAGGACTCTTCCCAGTATTCTGGCAGTTTTCAATAATGCGGTCGTTTGGATGGTCTCCACTCGTCCGCCAACCTCCAAGTCCTCCAGGCCCTTTTATAATGTTATAAAATAGCCGAGGGATTTCGGTTCATGCCTTTGAGTTTAGTTAGGCTAAGAACCTTTCGGCTCAGCACATGGGGTCAGTTAGGTGCAACATTGAAGCAGGTGTTAACGCAGGTGCGCGCGGGCGGATGGAGGTGTCACTCAGATGTCATAATAGTCCGAGACGAAACGCGGTGACGGGGTGTTGGTGACATCACGCACCGGAAGCGCGCGGTTTGTTTGAGAATTTGAAAAGAGAGTCGGGTACTAGACGCCAAACGAGAAGGATCGACTTTTGGAGCTCGTAGACGCGAGGCGAACTTGTTCCCTATGGGGGGCCGCTCGAGATGGGGGCCAAATGAATAAGACAGCATAGAAGATTGCGTCTCTTCTCCTTACATCGAAACCTTTAACTCAAAGTTAATCAAAAGGTTTCGTACCTGAACAAAAAGTCGTTACGTGTTTTCGAATTCCGAGATTCCTATGTTCTTTATATGTTCTATCGTTATGAACATTATATGTCCATTTCGCACATAGCATTAATTTTGAATATGGTACAATAATCCTTTAATTACTGTGCCTAAAGCACCAATTACAATTGGTACAATCGTCAGTCTCATGTTTCATTGATTTTTCAATTCTCTAGTAAGGTCGAGGTGCTTATCCTTCTTTTCACATTCTTTCAGTTTTATTCTGTGGTCATCCAGGACAGCAAAGTCGACTATTTTGCAAGTTCTCTTTTTTGTTGTTGTTGTTGATTATTATTAAGTCTGGTCTTCTGGCCGAGACTAGGTGAATCCATAGGAATTTATGTGCGTCATTTTCTAGGACAGGTGCTGGGCTGTGCATATACCATTTGTTTGTATGGTCAAATTTTAATTTCTTGCACATCTCCCAGTGGATCACCTTGCCGACCCAATCATGTCTAGTTTTATATTCCTTCTGCGCTAATTTGCGGCATTCGCTTATTATGTGATTGATGGATTCATCTCTGTCACCACATACCTTGCATTTGCTATTTTGTTGAGACTTATCTATTCTCGCTTTGATATGATTGATTCTTACGACGTTGTCTTGTGCTGCTATTAGGAAAGACCTGTTTCTCTCTTAAAGTTTCCTTTTCTTGTCCATTTCCAGGTTTGTCGTGTGAGATGTTGTTTATTAGTCGTTTAAACCGCCCATAGAGTTGTTTCCCTTCCCATTTTTGTTTCCTTGTTATTGTCATTCTGTTGTTCATCGTCTTCTCAGTATCGTTTCTGGTGGCTGTCATGAGTCCTTCGTGTTTTTGTATATAGTTTTCGAGTCGTTGTATCGATGCATCAACGCTGTCCTTTTTCTCTCTTTTTCCTTGAAACATATAGTCTGTCAACGTCGTCTTTGGGACGTAAACCCTTATGCATTGTCATTAGTTTTCTTGTTTTTTGTCCATTTGTTTAAGTTCGTCTCTGGTCTATTTGAGAAAGAGTCCAGAATATCTAACGAGTGGTACAGCCCAGGTATTTATTCCTTTGATAAGATTTCTGCAATTGAGTTTTGTCTCGAGTAGATATTCTTTCTGAATTTTTTCTTTCCTTTTCACTTATTTGATTGTGTCAGCATCCAAGATGCACAAGTATTTGTAGATTTCGTTTTTTGCGAGCGTTTTTATCTTATCTTGGTTTGGTAGTTTCATTACGTCAGTAAGCTGCCGTTTGCTATTTTTCATTACAAGCATTGCACACTTTTCTATGCCAAATTCCATTCCTATATCCCGACTGTATATTCTAACTGTGTGTATTAAGGTTTCCAGTTCTTTTTCATTTTTTGCAAATAGTTTTATTATTATTATTGTTATTATTTTACTCTTTGGGATTTTTTCCCACCAGCGTTAACTGAAGGCTTTTCTTTGGAATTTGAGTGACAACAAATCTCCTCAGGTATTCCTGATTCTTCTAAGTATAATTTTTATAATTCGTGAGTTTTTCAAACCAATTTTGGTTATTTTCTTTCACTGGAGTCTGGGTGGCAGCAAATTCTCTCATGTCTCTCTAAGACTCTTCGAAATATTCTTCCAGGTCTTAACAATATTGTGGTCTGCATCGTATCGAATCTTCCTCGGGTTTCTAATTTCTGAATTATTTTTTTCAAACACTTGGAGATCTTTTCAAGCACACTACGATGGTCATCACCGTCAGAAATAAAAGACGTAAATTTAGACGGAAATTATGAAATGGTTTCTAAAGGAAAAGAAGGAACCGTGAAAGAAAGAAAGAAAGAAAGAAAGAGGGAAAACGAAGTAGAAAGAAAAAAAAAAGAAAGAGTGCCAAGATGGAATCTAAGAAAAATCCACGAAATTCATAACGGAGAAAATGATCTCAATTTTTGCAAGAGTGAGAAAAATGTGGATTGATTCACAATCAAGTATCAAATTGAAGTTGACAAAATAAGGTCGACTTTCATAATGAATGAAAATATTAGAATTCGTGTTTAACGAAGAAAAATGAAAGATAACGAAATTCTCTTCTGAGTGTTAGGTTTTTTTCTTCCTCAAAAGCAATCCTGATCGTCGTATTAATAATAACAATAATAGATATGCAATTGTGAATCTTACATTTAAGAAACTGACAAGTTAATAAAAATACAAACAATTAAACTTGTATTATATATATATATATATATATATATATATATATATTTGTAATCATAAGTACGTATTCACAATAAAACACTTAAAAATCATATAAAAACATACACATTTTTCTCTATAACGACCTAAACCTTACATGCATACGACCCATTAATTTTGTTGGTAGAGTGTTCGCAAATTGCCCGGGAGACCGAGTTTAAATAACAGATCGAGTCATGCCAAAGACTCAGATAACGGTTCTTGATACCTCCTTGCTTAATAGTCAGCATGAATCAAGGGTAAAGTGGAACAAACCCTATGTGCAATATCTATTGAAAAGGAAACATTTTGGTAACCGTCGACTACGGTCACCAACTTTACTTATTAATGAGAAACTCAAGATGTTCAGAAGATGATTTTATTTATTGAAATATTTGCCAACGTTGAACGTTTCTGTTTTCAGAACTTCGTCTTTTCGCTTTGAAAATCCACCAGATGTCAAATTCTTTTTTAATTGTTTATCAATATAAAATCCGGTCATCTGGCCGTGTTTCTGGGAATCTGTTTGCATCTTTAGAGTTATTGTTACTATTATTATATTATCAATTCAGCTCTCCATGACTTTTCTCAGTATTCAACGTTAAGTACTACTCGGAGTTTCACGTGGGGTGGTTATGTTCAATCCCCATAACGGAAAGCACGTGTGAAACAAACTGAAGAGAAGCAGGGAAGGTAAGGCAATTGAATTATGTTTGATGTAAAATCCCTTTGGAGTCAGTGTTTATAAATGTCTTATCCACTTGTCTTGGTGAGTTTGTATCATCATTGTAATATCGTTCAACATAATTTTTTTCTATCATGATAAACCTTGCATTTGTGTTAAAATCGTAACCACTGTGCGGAAATGTTTTTCTACAAGTATTATTTTGTTGTAAGCAGTAGATTTGATGACTAGTTTGTAGTTATCTAGTCTAATGTAAAATCGTCATTCTGATGAAATGAATTATTGTTTTTTGACTGCGTGTGCCGTCCAGTCAATGAATTACAGGTTCAATTCTCTGATTCGATTTGTTGTCAATTCGAAAAGTATTTTTTAGTTAGCTGACTTGAACAAGTGTTTGCAGCGTAGGTTATTCTTAAGTATATATATATATATATATATAGAGAGAGAGAGAGATTGACAGAGAGACACAGAGAGAGAGTGGGACAGAGACAGAGACAGATAAATTGATAGATAGATAGATGCTTCTTATTACAGACACAGGAATACCACATTATGCACTAATAATAAAAACCTTTGTAATTGAGGAGATTTCTTTAAATTGAATGATGGGTTAGATTTAAACAAAGATGGCTGGATCTTTGAACTAAGTTTAAATGTGTTGTCAATTCATTTTTAAGATAAAGACGAAGTTAGACATATATATATATATATATATATATATATATACATATATATATATATATATATATATAGAGAGAGAGAGAGACTTGGTGAGGTAGATAATTAGGGACTGAAATAGATAGATAGATAGATAGATAGATACTGAGTGGTATAGAGTGAATAAAATGCTGGATTTGAATTGTTTGCATCCTAGTTAGTTCCTATATATGCTTGTATGTGTTTGAGTAAGAGAGGAGAGAGAGAGAGAGAGAGAGAGAGAGAGAGAGAGAGAGAGAGAGAGAGAGAGAGAGAGTTCTGGTGGTGAAGAATATCGAGTTGTTCAATGAAAAAACTTTTCCGGTATCTTTTAGCTCTATCTATCAAACTATGGGTGTAAACCTGGCTAAGGTGTTTTTACTGGGTTTCGTAGTTTTTTCTAAACTTTTTCTCCTAACAAAGGCCAAAGGTCGGAACTATTTGAGAGCAAGCAAAAACAAACAACGTAAAAGAAATGGCCTTATTTGTCTTATCATTTTTGCCCATCACACATACACACACACACACTTATATATATATATATATATGTGTGTGTGTGTGTGTGTGTGTTTGTGTAAATCTTATTTTTCTGTGAATGTGTCAGGTCCAACTGTTGCATGTTGCACTTCATTTGTGATCCTTGTTAAGAAGGAATTCATCAATAGCTAATCGATATCTTGACAAAATCAATTACCAGTGTCTTTCACAGAGTATACTGTTCAATGTAAAATCGAATATTTATACACTGTGGTGGGTGACGGGTGGCATATCTCTAATAATGTTAAAAACAAGAATGTATATCTCATTCAGACGCCAGATGCGACAGATACACTGAGGCTAAACTTTTTCCACCGAAGTCAGTGTAGGGTGAAATTCGGCTCGTGGCGGAACGGAACGGGCTACACAGTCAATCCGTCTTGTAAAAGAAGAAAGCAACCTTTGAACATATAAAAGGAAATAAAGTTTCAGATTATTTACCGTTTTGTGGGAATGGGACATTATAATGGTGAATTAGAATTGTGATCATCCTGTTACAAACAACCCAATAAATCTCGAATAGCTTTTCGAAATTCAGAGATGGGGTTCATGTTAATCGACATATATATACATATATATATATATATATATATTGATGCACACCCACATACACTCACACACAGAGAGGTGGCTAGGACTTTACAATATACTGTACATCTCTGCAGAGAGTAAGTCCTCTCAACAAATGTACTGGATGTAACAATGAAATACCTGGTGGTGAGGCTCTAATCCTGGATTTTTGGAGAATATGGAGCACACCCTAGTTGTCATTGTTCCCTGCTCCACTCTAACCTGAAGTGGTACAACTTGTAACGGTCTCATCAATGTGTCAAATAGAACTGTTTGACCATTTAACAGTGTGCAAACAAGTAATTGATGCTGCATTGGTAGTTTAACTTAGCAACACTTAGGACTATTAGACAGCAGGCAAATGAATGAACAGTGTTGAATAGGATTATTTGTGTTGAACAGGAATACTTGTGACCACTTCAGTCTGTGCAAAGAATAGCAATACTTAATCATGCGCCAAAAATCATTTTTTTAAAAATTACCAACAAATTATTCACTTACAAATATATGGCCTAGTTGACTGGCGCTGAAGAATACACCAACTGCATCTCTGCAAATGGGGTAAGACTCCCCCAACGATTCTCCTGATTTATTACACTATGCTGTAACTGTGAGGAATGCGGAGCATTCTTTTATTGTCATCGCTCCTGGGTCGACTCTGACGATGAACGATAGGGAGAAGTGGCGAGAGAGAGTCAGGGATATCCGTGCCAGCAGCACGACATGATAATGATGATCACCGTTGAGAAATACTTGGGTTGATTACTAATGTTTAAATCTATAAAACGAATAAACATTATTGGTTATTTACCGTTTTGTTAGAAAGGGACGTAATGGAGACATTTGATTACTATTTTATGATTTCAAACGTAGTCATAAATCTCGAACGTCTTTCGAAATTCAGGGATGGAGTTCATTTTTTCCCCTTTTCTTGCCAAATATTCAGCACTTTCAACATACTTAATTGAGTTTAAAGTTTTTTAAAAAGTTAAATACAATGTGATTGATTTAACGTAAGTACAATGCTTTCGAGATTAAAACGCACACAATATATATCTACTTGATACTTTTTAAAGTTATCCTTCACTCTGTTGTCTTCTTTACCCTTCTATCAATCTATCTTGTATATTCGTGTATTTAACGACCTTTTTGGACCAATTTTTCTTACCTCAAAAACCAGGAGTCGTTCAACTAACGAGATATATTTTTCAGTACGTTGAATCTAACCGTCTTGCCCAGTTAACTGGGGCTGTAGAAAACACCGACTGCTTCTCTGCAGAAAGTAAGTCCCCTCCCCAACGAGTGACCTGATGTAACACTAAACAATATGATTATCATTTTCTATTAGTCATTTTCTATTGTTCAACACCAATTAGTCATTTTATACTTGTCTTTTTCTACTGGCATTCTATTAGTCATTCTCTATAGGTCTCCTTCTGTTAGTCATTTTCTGGTATTTAAATGAAATCTAGTTTATATTCAAACGTGTAACTTTTAAATCTAAATATCAATTAATTTTAAAAACAATTTTCAAACAGATTTGTAAAAGAATTCGGTTTACATTCACAATTCTTCAAACTATCACATTCTCCAAATAAAAGTTTGCCCAGTCGGCTGGGGACAGGGCTGTAGAATCCACCTAGGGGTAATACCCCCACCGAGTGTCCTGATACAACGCTAAACAATCTGATAGTAAGGTACCAGTAATTCTGGAGCTTTAGGGAATTCGGAGTACCTATTCACTGACATCGCTCCAAGGGCCACTCTGGTCCCAATAGGTAGCAACTGATAGGGTCTGTTGTATGGGTCAAATAGAACTAAACTGCATACTTATGCTAAATTGAACTGCTTTAAATAGAACTATTTTGACATATAAACTTTGTACCTAAGCTAAACTGAACTGTTTGAAATAGAACTGTTTTTGACATTGAAAATGTATTTACGCTAAACTGAATTGTTTGAAAAAGAATTTTTTTGACATCTAACTTCCTGTAAACAAAAACTATAGTTATACTAAACTGATTTGTTTGAATTAGAACTGCTTGACTAAACGGAATAGCTCGAAATAGAAATGTTTTTGACATTTAAACTGAAATGTTTGAAATAGAGCCGTTTATTTGTATAAAAATGGATTTGGCATTAAATAACTTACAAAGGTTGATATGCCATTAAACCCAAACAAAGCAAACCAATTTAAGTGTCATTCAAACACGTTTTTGCAGCCAAAAATCGGAAGTCGTTCATTTTCCGAAAACTTTCATAATTCAAGTATCAATCAAACTAAGTCTGCTTTTCAAATATCTATCTTATCTATCTATCTATCTATCTGAGATTTCAGGTGGCGTAGGGGAAAACGTACTCGACTATGGTTTAGCAATATACCAGTGGAACTCCTTTCGCACTATTATGTTCTCATTGGGTGCCCCTTTCATATGGCCTTGTGCCACATCTAAGCAAAAAGCTTTGTAAATTACCACTTTATGGTCTAATGCTCTTGGAAAAGGTAGAGACTCCCAATCCTCCAGCTATGGATTAAATAGTACTACTGCTATCTTTCTGTCAGGTTGACACTGGCATTTAATAAATCGAGAAGGTTGGTATGCCATTTACTAAGAACTCTATCTCAGTCTGCCAGCTGAAATATATGTAAGTCTATAATTATATAAACTAGAATCTATTGATGTATTCTATTTAACAAAGTAGATATACAATGGTATTTGGCATTCTTCCCTATTCGTACAATGTGTTATTCTTTGTAAACGACAAATAAACTGATTTATCCAGAGTAGATGTCGGATTCATGAATAAATACTTAAAAAAAGACCAAGAAACACGAAAGCTACGCTATTCGTAGAAAAATAGAATCATCAATTTTCATCATCAGATACGTCTTCCTTGCAAAGCCTTATCCTTGTAAAGAAAATACAGCCGATATATATATATATATATATATATATATATATATATATATATATATATATATATATAAATGAAACCAACAATCGGTCATATTAAGATGATAAAATTATTTCCATCCTGTTAAAAAGCATTGATATCAATCAATGCTCTAAAATATTTACAGGACATCATCAGATCTGAAGAAGTCATGATGTTAATTTTTAGGGTATTGATCGCTATCTATGTTGGAAATAATTTATCAGGATGGAAATAATTTTATCTTCTTAATGAGACTGATTGTTTTTTTTTTTATTTTGAAAAAATAATTTACTCTGTAGATTTTATTTGCATTGAGCTCTTGACTGGGACTATTCAAATTTAATATTCTATATTTGAATATTTGAATTATCCTGCTTGATATTGTTCCCAACTCCAGGTTTACTTCATTTGAGTATGTCTTTATATATATATATATATATATATATATATATATATATATATATATATATATATATATATATATAACAAATAAATGAAGAGTTTACTCGGATCCAAATGCAGAAGACCAAATGTAATTTATTAACTGGACTGCATATACTAGCAAAAGCAATACATTGGAAAGTCAGAATGTCAATTTTAAAAGTAAAGTTGGCGATCTTAGTCGAGCATGGACCGAAGGCTCCTTTTTCAATAGCTACTACACCGAAGTGTTGGGGAGGGCGCTACTCTATTACCTGGATTGCTCCACTTTATCCTTGATCCTTACCTTATAATGCTGAGAGTTAAGCAAGGCGGCATCAAGTACCATTTTGGAGTCTTTGGTATGAGTCGACCTGGGATTGAACCCCTGTCTCCCGGACCATTGGCAAACATTAAAGACTAAGAATCAAATCTGTAGATTGCAACGACTAGTACTTGTAAAACAACAGTTTCTCTCTGATTTCGGAAAGTAATTCTCTTTTTACAAATGAGCTCAGAAAATTCTATTAATGCTCCCATTCTTTTCTCCCTTCACTGTAATTTATTGCATATGACGTTTTCCTTCTGTAATTTTGGAATTATATATTACCTATTTAGTACCTAATTTGTATTAGTGGAAGTTGTGGATAATTACTCTGATTCTAGGACATTAGGATTCCAAAAAAGCAATCAATTCCCTTTGAAATAATAATTTGACAACGTTTCAGTGGGATGCAATTGCTAAATTACCTTTTGTTTCTGCTTCCTGGCAGCTTTTCCATTCTATTTCTATTTCTCTGCACTGCAACAATTTTTACATCTATCGAGCAACAGTAAGAATTTTTTCTCCTTTTTATCTTTGCCCTGTCGGTTGGGGCTATAGAATACACCGACTTCACTTCTGCAGAGGGCTAAGACCCCCAACGAGTGTCCTTGATATATCACTAAACAATTTGATGGTAAGGTTCCAATAATGCTGGAGCTTTGGGGAATACGGAGTACCCCTTCTTTGCAAAATCTTCAAGGTCCACTCTGGACCGGAGTGGTATAACCTGATAAAGGCTCTATCTATGGGTTAGATAGAACTAAACCGTGTTTTTTTTTAATTTACTGTTTTTCGCATTTAAACTGCGTATTCATGCTAAACTGAATTGTTTAAAATAAAAGTGTTTTGGCATTAAAACTGCGTACTTATGCTAAACTGAATTGCTCGAATTTTTGACATTTAAACTGTACTTACACTAAACGGATTTTTTTAAATAAAGAACTGTTTCAAATATAACTGTGAGTAAACAAAATCCGTACTTATATTAAACTGAATTAGTTGAATTAGAATTGCTTTACTAAACTGAGTAGCTTAAAATAGAAACATTTTCACAATTAAACTGTACTTACATTTAAACTACGTACTTATCCAAAACTGAATTGTTTGAAATAGAACTATTTTCATAAAGATGGATCTGGTGATAAATAACCTACAAAGGTTGATATGAATTCAACCAACCAACCAAATATCCAACCAACAACCTTTTTACCCGCTGACGATTCTCTTTTTCTCATAACAGAAGAGTGAGTAAACCTCTATTTATTATAAGTTTTATCCTTTCCGATTAATTTATAAAAAAACAAACAGTTTTTTTATTTAAATATATATATGATATAAAGGACCTCCCCCTAAGAATAAAACCCAACGAATATCCATACCTAACAAAAGAGCTAATTTTTTTCTGAAAAAAAGGTTCCATGACGCAATTAAAATTTATATATATATTTCTACCTTTTTTAACCAATCAGCGTCTTTGTTTTAGATGCTACTTATTCTTTGGGATTTGTAACAGATATTTGTCTTGCTTCGTAAAATTTTCGATAAAAAATAAACTACAAAATAATTAAAAAAATATTTTCCCTCTTAGATTATGAAAAATACGCTTTAAAAACTAATTAGAATAATGAATAGATTAATTGACATTTGATCTAATTTGGGGCTTAAGTAAATCTCATAAATAAAGCGATAAAAAAAACAACTTTAGTGTACAAGAAAGATTAATCTTTGTTACTGTTCATTTCGTTTTTTTTTATTGAGTAAATTTCAGTTACTTTTAATCATCCAATTACTTAAGAATGTACTTACCTTGAACATCGGTTAACTATTATCACAGGGGAAAATTTAACCGTTTATTTGCCCGGTCGGCTGGGGCTGTAGAATACACCGACTGCTTCTCTGCGGAGTGTCCTGGATATGACACTAAACAATCTGATGGTGAAGTTCCAGCAATGATGCAGCTTTGTGGAATGCGGGGTACCCCTTTATTGCCATTGCTCCCAGGTCCACTCTGGCCCGGAGTGGTAGCATTTGATAGGACCCTATCTATAGGTTAAATAGAACTAACAGCATACTTATGCGAAACTGAATTGTTTGAATAAACTGAATAGCTTGAAATAGAAATGTTTTTGACAATTAAACTGTAGTTACATTTAAACTGCATGCTTATGCTTAACTGAATTATTTGAAATAGAACTGTTTTTCAACATTAAAACTGTATTTACACTTAACTGAATTGTTACATATAACTGCTTGAATAGTTTGAAATAGAAATTTTTTGACCCTTAAACTGTGTACTTATGCAAAACTGAATTGTTTTAGAAAGAACAGATTATTTACATAAAAATGGATTTGGCGTTAAATAACCTACAAATGTTGACAATGCCATAAAATCCAACAAACCAAACTAAACCTTAACCGTTTATTTTCCGATTGGGATGCTTGTACTGATATAACATTCCTTACTGCTCAGTATTAACGCCTAGAATTGCACTTGCGTATTAGCGTATAAATCTACTTTGCCTTTGCATAGGGACATACATAAAAAGATCTTTTACACACATAGAATATAATATCTAGTTTGAAAACAGCGCCAACTGTTATAAACTATTTTATTGTAAATATCATATTGAGGCATTTTAACATTTTAACTTATATTACCTTTTCTTATCAAGAAAAGAATCTGTAAATTTATTGTTTTTCAACAAAGTTCTAATTCAAGTTAAAGAAATAAAATTTATTAAATTTGTAGAACTGTGTTTTATCTAATTATTCAGTCACTTTTTCCCTACGCACCTGCACGCGCGTGCGCGCACACACACACACACACACACACACATATATATATATATATATATATATATATAACAGATAAGTCAAAAAGTCACTGGGGTTTTCAGAAGACGAATAAACTATAGTGAGTAACGCTTTTAAACTAAATCTAATAAAAACGAAGAGGAAATGCCATCATAATCTGAAAAAGTAAAGAATAGAAATAAAAATAAAATGGGTCATTATTGCGAATATTATTTTCTTATTTTGTGTATCGACAGAATTAGCTGTCGATTTTCAGTTTTAGAAATGAGTGTGCTTTTCTTTTCGATATATTTTTCTTTGGCTAATTATGAAAATGATTAAAATCTGCGGCTTATCGAAGCGTGATTATTGATCTGAAAATATTTCCATTGTTGAATGACACCGCTGACTTTTCGCTTGGCACCAAATTAAAAATACAAAAATCACTGATTATTAATGAGATACTATTAGGGTGATCAATATTTAGCACACCGTTTTCTCTCGCTCTCTTTCTCTCTCTCTCTCAATCACTCTCTCTCAATCTCTCCATATATATATATAGAGAGAGAGAGAGAAAGAGAGAAAGATATATATATATATATATATGTATATATATATATATATCTTTATCTCACTCTTTCTCACTAACGCTCACTCTCACTTATACTCTCTTTTTCTCACTTTTCGGTTGTCTCCGAGATTATGACCAAATAAACTTCGCCCAATTTGGATTTATCACAAAGAGAGTTGAAGAAATCGATTATGAGAATATTGCAATGCGATCAACCGTAATGATGTACAACAATAGTGGTATATGTATATGTGAGTTATATGTGGTATATGTATATGTGAGTTAACTGAACAAACACACGTACACAGACACAGACACTTTGTATATATATATATATATATATATATCTTTAAAATATCCAGTCAGTGTCCAAGGACAGTAGGTGTGGATTATTCTTTACATAGTATATATGAGGAAAATCATATAAATCTATGAGAGTGCTCAATGTTGGACTATGGTTAGTTCCCTATTTATTCGTTGGGGTATAACAAAATTCACATTCAGAACGTACATAGTACAATTTGATGGAGACTCAACTCCATCAAATTGTACTATATATATATATATATATATATGCAAATATTTATGCATAAGTATATTCCTGGGTGGTTGTTGGGGTCAGATGTTTTATCAGAGGTTTTCGAAAAACAATAAGACAAATATGTTACCTACGAGGACATCTTTATCACTGGTTTGGTCATCTGAGCACTAATCATAAGGTTGTACTTTTAAACAGGAATAGCCTGGCAGAGCCCATCCTTCTCCAGGTCTATGTCTGCTTTGAATTCAGAGTGCTCATATTTTCAGAGACTACTAATAGAATGTACTAACTACCCGTTGTCCTGTGTCCCAAACTAAGCAAAACTTCATCAATATCATCAGCCCATCCTTCTGCATTACTGCTCTTCCTAAAGAAAGAAACCAAACCAAACAAAAGTAATCAGGCATTGTTTTAAAACTCGCTTACTGCGATGTCATATTCCAGCATTTTCGTCTCGACGCTTCACGAATGTCCCCTGCCCCCAGGACTTGGCTGACTCGTTAGGAATAAAATGTACTAACTACCTGTTGTCCCGTGTCCCAAACTAAGCAAAACTTAATCAACATCATCAGCAGCATCCTTCTCCAGTTCTATGTTTAGTTTGAATTCAGAGTGCTTATATTTTCAGAGACTAGTTGCCATAATAAAGTTAAAACGAGCATAGTCTGTCCTACTATTAACTTAAAGCTGGTGGAAGAATAGTTGGATTCATATCTTTCCAGGAGTATTGGTTCAATGTGAAATACAAACAGCCCCGCTCAGGTTTGAAGTGTGGTCCCCGTTTCTATTTTCAGCAATGATAACCGTTGCACTACATGTTTCTCCTTATACATACGTGATATCCCCCGGAGACGATAGAGGTAAGATTAATACTATCCTCCCGTTGGAATGAACAGTGGAAACCCGTCAAAAAAGTGACCGTTAAGAGAGAATGTGGGTCACAGAGGGGATATCAACAGGTGTTGGTAATTAGTGACCTCAGGTCGCCGGACACCAAGGGGGAGAAGAGAGAAGCCAAATGATTGGCTGGGACCCCAAAACGGAAGTGGGGACTCCTTCCCCTCAGCGGAAGTAAATAATAAGAAAGTTAGTTTTTGAGCAGGGCTCGTGGCAGACAGACCCATAGCCATTTACTCCGGGTTGAAGCCAAAAGAATATCTGAGACACGAGGGACCCCAGATTCTTCAAGCCAGTGTAAAAGAATAGAATAAAGTCTATTAGCCCGTGAAAGAAGAAAGATTCTCCAGTGGAACCCCGTCGAAAAATAAGATAAGTAACTTTGGGGCCATTTCTCCTTTATACCCAAACTTTATATACCACTCTCTCTCTCTCTCTCTCTCTCTCTCTCTCTCTCTCTCTCAATTTGAAGAAAAACAAAAGTCAAGAAAAGACATTTATATTCGTGGACTGTCCATTTATTATATATTTGACACTTTGAAAGTGTATCTCTTTGTATAGTAAAGGAATCATGTATTTTAATGTCACCACGTGGTCTAAGTTGTTCTTTGCCGTAGCTTCTACGAATTTGTTACCTCATGTTTCATTTTCAGCTTCTATTCGCCTTATGTTATCTTGCTTAGAATTGTCCTATTAATTCCTCTAAAATATCACACGGGAAACCGGAGTTGCCGACTACTACAATATAATATTATTACGACTAAAACCTATAGACTCATATCTTCTGTTGTCTAGGGCGGCCTGGTGGGTGTGTGATAGTGTGAAATTTGGAACCCCTTGCCAGCGGCGGTCAGTCTGGCCCTAAATTAGTCCCTCACATAATATGCCAGTTCTTATATGCCTGAGAGAAAAACTCTGAACGAGGACTTATATAGGGGATCAAGTGCCAACCTGCCCCGTCTTCACACGTGCGAAAATAAAAGTCCCGTTTTAGTCAATTTGCCGTCACAAAAGGAATAATTTAAACGACGATGAGTCTGCTTCCGTAGAAGCTGTAAGTAGTGATAGTAACCGGAGGTCTCGGTGCCAGACTAAATGAGACTTGACCTTAACTTGTAGGGGAGTCCCAGTGACGTAATTCATTACAGCCTCGAAGTAAGCAAGTTCGAAATCTAATCGTACTATGACGTTCATTTTCGGACTAATCCATTTGCAAAAGGCATGAACCCTGACATTACCCCAGCTATGGGTTACTGACATGCGTTTACATTAAATGACCCACGAAGGTTGACATACAAGAAAACAAAGAAACCTAGCTAAACCAGAAATAATTGTGTTCTTTTTATTTTAAAATTTTATGAGTATTTTGGAATAAAATATCACTTAATCATTATATGTTTGTTTGTTTGTTTTGTTCGTTGAGTTTTATTGCATATAAACCTTTGTAGGTTATTTAATACCAAATCCATGTTCATACAAATAAAAAGTTCTTTATCAAACAATTCAATTTAGCGCAAGTATAAATTGTCAAAAACATTTCTATTTCAAGCAATTCAGTTTAGTCAAACAGTTCGAATTGAAACAATTCAGTTTAGTATAAATATAGTTTTTGCTTACACACAGTTACATGTCAAAACTATTCTATTTCAAATCATTTAGTTTAGCTTAAGTACAATTTGAATGTCAAAAACATTTCTATTTAATTCAGTTTAGCATAAGCGCACAGTTTATTTCTATTTGAACCATAGATAGGACTCTATCAGGTGCTACCACTCCGGGCCAGAGTGGACCTGGGTGTGATAGCAATGAAGGGGTACTCCGCATTCCCTAAAGCTCCAGCATTACTGGAACCTCATCATCAGATTGTTTAGGACACTGGTTGGGGATTCTTACCCCTCTGCAGAGGTGCAGTCTGTGTATTTTACATCCACAGCCGACTCTGCCAACATATTAGTGTCATATCAAGAACACTCGTTGTGGGAGGGGGGTTACCCCTCTGCAAAGGTGCGGTCGGTTTATATTATTCAGCTCCAGCCGACTTGGCAAATTATCATTTGGAGAATGTTATAATTTGGAGAATGGTAAATGCAAACTTCCATCAGGGCTTCAGGGGAAGCACACACAATTCTTTTTCAAATCCGTTTGAAAATTTTCTTTAAAATTATTTGATATTTCAGTTTAGATATTATACGCATGAATATAAACTGCATTTCAGTTAAATCTCAGAATATGACCAATAGAAAATTACCAATAGAGAATGACAAATAGAAATTGACCAATTGAAGAAAACTCGTGTAAAGTGACCAGTATAAAATGACCAGTAGAAGTTGCCCAATAAAAAATGACTAATAGGAAATAACCAGTAGAATATGACCAATAGTTGAACAACAGAAAATGACCAAAGAAAATTACGAAGAGGTGACGATCAATAGAAAATGACTAACACCTGATGACCAATCGAAACTGACCAACAGAAGATGAAAAATAGAAGATGATCAAGAGAAGAAGATTAGTAGAAATGACCCAGAGAACATGAGTTATAAGAAATTGCCTATAAGAGATGATCAACATAAGAAGACTTACAGAAAATGACTTATAGAAAATGACTTACAGAAAATGACTTATAGAAAATGACTAAGCCATGATGACAAAGGAAAGTTCACTAATAAGTAAGGACGAATAGAAAATGACGAAGAGAAAAATAGCAAAGAAAAAAAAACAAAGAAAATGACCAATTGAATATAACTAAAAGAAAATCACTAATATAAGTCAACCAATAGAAATGACAAATAGAAAATGACCAAAGAAAATGACCAATTGAAGATGACTAATTGAATTGACCAAAAGAAAATAGATGACCCAGAGAAGATCACCAATAGAGAATGATAAACAGAAAATGACTAATAGAAAATCACGAATAAAAAATGACCAATGAAAATATCTAATATAATTTGACCAATAGAATTTGACCAACAGAAAGTGACTTGTAGAAAATGACCCATAAAAGAGGGCCAATAGAAAATTACTGATAATAAATGATCAATAGAAGATGATTAATAGAAAATGACTTATAGATGATGACCAGCTGTAAATGACCCATAGAAAATGACATATAGAAAATAACCAGCCGAAAATTACCAACAGAAAATGACATATAAAAAATGACCAATAAATGAGGACCAATAGAAAATGATTAATAGAATATGACCAATAAAATAGGACCAATAGAAATGACTAATAGATAATAACCAGCAGAAAATGACCTATAGAAAATGTCATATAGAAAATCCTATATAGAAAATAATCAATAAAAGTGAACAAATATAAAATGACTAACAGAAAATGATCAATAGAAAATGAGTCAGAGATAATGACCAGCAGTAAATGATATATAGAAAATGACAGTTGGATCATTCTGCGAGAAAAAGCCTCGGGAAATTTATATAAAATCAAATACAACTTTTTAATAAAATTCTTTTCTGGTGTAAAAATACCAACCACAATAAAAGCAAAAGTAAAATTTGTGAGTCGTTTCTTCAGATTCTGCAAAAATCTGCAATCATTTGAACGAGATTTGGTCAAGTTATTAAATAACGAAATGATATCGATTTTTCTGAAACACACCGTACATCTCAAATTTTATCAATTTTATTTGAAACCCTGTTTATATTTTGTAAATTTTTTATTTCTTTTTTTGCAAAAAAAAAAAAATTCTAATTTTTTTTTTTTTGCTTTTTTTTTTGTGTGTGTGCTGTTTTTTTTTCCAAGCTGTTAATTGAGTTTAATCAGTTGGAACATTTATTTTAGAATTTATCTTAAGCAAACGACTAATAACTAAAACCAATCTATTACTAAATAATTAAATAATGAAGAATTTCTCTTATCGAATCAGAAAACATTTGTTATTGGCTGCCGCAAAGAATGGAAAACGAACAAAAGAACTCAGCGAAGAGGAAATAATTTAGATTTCAACACCAAACTACAAAAACTTATAAGGTGACAAGAATCGCAAAGAATTAGCCGAGATTTGGTTTTGGCCTCGGGAAAAGCGTACCTCGTTTCACTGACCTGAGACAAATTAATCTGACTGACTGGATTTTAACATCTGTGTTTTATTGAATTACATTCTACCTAAGAATCTATGAAAATTAAGATTTCTTTTTATGGTTTTAGATGATAAAAAAAGGCTGCACGATAAATGGGTTCGTTGTCTCTATCGTAATGGCACTCTAACACCATACTTATTTATATATGAAATGCTCTATCTAAAAAAAAAAAAAAAAAAATCTTGAGGGGTGTTATGGTTAAAGCGATGGACTGTTGAATCGTAGTAAGCGAGTTCGTTCTCCAGTCGCGCTATTACGTTCACTTTCGAACAAATACCCTTGGGAAAGGTAGGATTCCCCTTATCCACCCAGCTATGGGTTAAATAGTACCACTACTGTTCTTTTAGGAGAATAGCTTTAGCATTAAATAACCTACAAAGGTTGATATGCCATTAAACAAAGAAACCAAACTAAACCAAACTAAAAAAAAAATCAGCCCCAAAGTTGGGTGTGCATGTTATACGCGTATTATACACGAGACCGCACCATTGGTCTAATGAATAGAGTGTTTGCCAATGTTCCGGTAGACCTGGGTTCAATCCCAGGTTGAGTCATACCAAAAAATCAAAAAATGGTACTTGATGTCACCTTGCTTAACACTCATCATTATACGTTAAAAATCAAGGGTAAAGTGGGGTAATTCAGGGAATGGAGTACTTGGCATTAAATAACCTATAATGGTTGATATGGGATAAAACAAAACCAAATCAAATCATATATATTTAAAATATATGTATAAAGAGTATTTGGCATCAAATAACCTACGATCGTTGATATGCCATAAAACCCATCCCAACCCAAACCCGAGAATAAGTTGAACAAATGCTGAATTTCAGTTACATTGAGCTGATAAGAATTTTAAAAAAGTCAGTGCGTATTATATACGAGAATTTTCTTCTTAAATTTCTTAATCCAAATTTAAGTGAACGTGTTATACATAAGTACGTGTTAAACAAAAACAATTATAAAAATAATTTGGTATCTTCTTTCCCTTCTTTTGCCGATTCTCTTGTATTTGTTTTTATTTTTTCCTTCGTCAGACTTTTCCCTAATGCTCATTCTATTCTCATCTTTTACTCAGCTCCCATCCTAAAACTCATGATAACCTGGCCTTGTACCTGCTGATCCTACATGGGCTTTTTTCTAAATACTGAACAGGTTAATTTTTGCTTAATTTCGGCAATTTACCTGGAACCGGTCTTTTAAATTTTAATTGAGAGTAAATCTTCTTCTTCTTCTTCTTCTTCTTCTTCTTCTTCTTCTTCTTCTTCTTCTTTAATATTCATTTTCTTCCTCTTTGAATTCTAGTTGTTGTTGTTGTTGTTGTTGTTGTTGTTATTCTTCTTCTTCTTCTTCTTCTTCTTCTTCTTCTTCTTTAATATTAATTTTCTTCTTCTTTTTCTTCTTCTTCTTCTTCTTCTTCTGTAATATTAATTTTCTTCTTCTTCTTCTTCTTCTTCTTCTTCTTTAATATTCATTTTCTTCTTCTTCTTCTTCTTCTTCTTCTTCTTCTTCTTCTTCTTCTTCTTCTTCTTCTCTACGAATCTAATCTTTTCTCCTTTCTTCTTCCATTTAATGTTTCCTCTTCTTCATTGAGTCAATCTTTTTTCCTTCTTTTTCATAACCAGCAAAC